>CM076569.1:109814652-109880158 GCA_034641835.2 Pinus albicaulis
GATGGCACAGAACCTTACCTGATTGCTTCAAGACTAGTTTAAGTCAGGACCAACACATTAAAGGCAACGCGGACCTTAGTTTCGAAAAATCTACCTTGACGTACAAGCCCTTTGTAACCACTAGGGTTGATCAGGATTTTACCGGCTTGAGCACGATTTTATGGCTTGATGACATCCCATTGGTTTATATTTTTTTTGGTGTTCCATCATTAAACAATGGATAATTTAGTATCTTTATAATTGTTTTCCAATGGATTCATGCAAATTTCGATGGACACAGGAAGATTTTGCTATATATTTGGGTGAATTGAACCCATGTTTAAAAGGACAATTGGGTTTGAAAATGATTGTTCCTTTTCTGCTTTAATCTCGTGCATGGAATCCTACTAATAAACACTACATGAGATGGATTGTTACAAGGATTTATTTTGGTCACTTTGTCCGCCTCTTTGACGAGTCTGAAGCAGGCTGGGATTTTCTTCATCTCAATTTATTTGGTTGCTTTGGGGCAAGGAGGCTTCAAACACTGTTTAAAAGCATTTGGTGCCGATCATTTTGATGAGGATGACCCGAAAGAGAATAAGTATAAGAGTTCATTCTTTAATTGGTGGTATTTTAGTATTTGCATTGGTACTCTTACAGGATTCGTTGTACTCACATATATTCAGGACGACATAAAATGGGGCCTAGGATTTGGCATTCCTGCTGTGACTATGGCAATAGCACTACTTATCTTCTTGTGTGGAACAAAATTTTACCGGCATAAACTACCTGGTGGTAGTCCTCTTACTTGAATTGTCCATGTCTTTGTTACAACATTTTATAAATGGAACGTTTCCACCTATCAGTAAGAAAAGAACGTAGATTGCATTGAAGAAAAAGAAGTTTTGATTTTTGGACCAAGAAGACAGCAACTGTGTACTGATCAGTTTAGGTAATTCCTCTCTGGTCTTGCTCAATTTACATCTAGTTATATTGCATTTATTAGTACAAACCTATGGGAAATAATTGCCACAAAATTTGTCATACATTGCTAAAAGTGGCCAATGCCGTGACTCAATTTGTTGGAGTCACAGTGGTTTTTCCATTTGACATGGAAAATATTGAAATTCTTGGTAATTGAAATAATATTTTGTAGGAAGAGGGTGGAGTGAAAATTTAGTTTTAAGGATATAATATAGGATATAGCTACTTCCTGACCACGATTAAGGTATAGTCTATCCTTAAGTCATATTTCTATTTTATTTCAGTCTTGTCCTTGTTGCCTCTTGTGGGTTGCACTCTGTTATGTTCAATTTTAGATGAACTGAGATATTTGTGATGCATATCCTCATTCTCATTTTTCAAGTTTCTTGACAAAGCTACAGTTGAATATGAATGTAAAACAACCTTCAATTGGCGACTATGCACAGTCCAAGAGGTTGAAATATGTTCTTGGGCTGTTACCATTTTGGATGGCATGCTTGATGTATGGGGTTGTCTTTGCACAATCTTCAAAAATTTTCACAAAACAGGGGAGCACAATGGATAGAAAGATTGGAACACATTTTTAGATCCATGCTGCAAGCTTACAGTGTTTTACTAGCCTATCTATTCTCCTATTGGTGCCTGTTTATGACCGCATCTTTGTTCCAATTGAAGGGCGCTTGACAGGGAATGAATGGGGGATTACTATGCTGCAAAGGATAGGCACTGGCATGTTTTTCTCCATTATATCAATGATTGTTGCCACATTGATAGAGATTAGAAGAATCGAGGTAGCAAAGGACAATGGACTGATAGACCTGCCCAATGCAAAAATTCCCTTGAGCATTTTTCTGCTGCTTCCACAATATGTGCTATTTGGCATAGCGGATGTATTTGCAATGGTAGGAATGAAAAAATACTTTTATGATAAGATGCCAGACACTATGAAAAGCCTGGGTATTGCTGTGAATCTGAGTGTTGTAGGAGTTTCTAGTTTCATTAGCAGCTTCCTTATTTTAGTTACTGAGAAGGTTAGTTGCAGAAGCAAGGGGGGTTGTTGGTTCACAAACAACTTGAACAAATCTCATTTAGAAAACTTTTATTGACTTCTAGCCTCTCTGAGTGCGATCAATCTTTGCATTTACATGTTCTTAGCCAGCTTCTATCAGTATTAATATGCCCAAAAAGATTTTTATTATGAGGATGAGGAATCCTTGAGCGGAAGGCCACTTCTTCCTTCATGAGCATATGTTGAGATATTTAAGGGAATTGTTAAGGTATCTTTGTTCAGGCAGAGTGGAATTACACTCAGGCAAGAGAAATTGTAGAGCTAGGTACAGTACATGCTATCCTTGATTTCTATGTTGAAAGTGTCCCATCATAAATGAGTGTTTATTTGAAAATGCCTTAGTTATAAGTGGTGCATTTGTATCTTGGAGCCCTTCTTAGGATGATTAGGTAACCCTATATACAAATATCACATTTACTTGCATAAAGAGAGTGGCCTTCACTGTTTAAAGAGAATGAGATTAACAAGAATTATGTTAAACATTGGAGCTTTAGTACAAACTTAGTTAAGATTATTCTCTTTGATTCACTAGATCAAGTTTGGTGTCTAGCTCACTTAAAAGAACCATTCAACGTTTCTCACTTGGCTCCACTTCTAGCCTGTATCAAAAATTTATATTGAAGAAATGAGATATGTAAAATATATATTGTTACAAACGAAGCTATTGTGCAAAAGAACCTAATGGTAGATGCATCATTAGTTGACATGCATTTTAAAATAATTAATGATTATTTTAATGAAGGTAAAGAAGGTTAGGTTAATCTAAGAAGGCACTCTTCACATGGATACTTGTGTTTGTTATGAAAGCACCATCTTAGTTGGTTCTGATTGGGTGAGTTAAATCACATGGTTCAATAATAGCCATGAGCTTGTTCAATTTAAAGAACTACAATATATAACTCTCATTTATCTATTTTTTCAACATGCTCATTATCTATTAGTATTTATTGTGTTATACCTGGGTCTTTGGTCTCCATAACCGGAGTAACATGCACTATTGCTAGGTTTCACTTGGGTTGAAAGGATGATTATGAGTTATGATTGTTAAACTTTGAGTGCAACCTATAACAAATGGACAAATAATTTACAATGTAAATATCTTCAACATAAAGATGAAATTTAATTAATATAACAACCATAGCAAAGAAGCACATACAACAACCAAGATTTTTTTCTCATCAGGAACAAATTATTGCTCACCTTGTTGATTTGTCTTCTTTTATAAAGAATGTGCAAACACAAAAATGATGTTGCTTCTAAAATTCTGAATGCAATTTGGAAACAAATTCACTTCTAAAATACAAGAATGCAATCCAAAACTTTCTTTGCACATTCTGTTTACAAATAGAATCTGCCAGTGACATGTTATGCAATTGGGAATACCCTAACAATTTCCCACTTATAGCCAACTTACCCCTACACCAAGCAAATTGCCTCCTATCCATTGCTTTAGTTGAAGAACGTATTTCATTACCTTAAGTCCTAGCCTTGAGTATTGATACCTCACTAGACTCAATTAAACCTCTCTAAAATAGTAGAATTTTACCGTGATATGATTTTTCCATGGATACAACTTCTGATTCTTTCCCAAGGTAATTGCATTCTAATTGTAACAAGTAGGGATGGGTCCATGTTCAAAGTCCAATATCTGTGCATAATTGTGACAAACAAAAAATGTGCTTGGAAGTCTTTGACATTGCAATGTACTTTACTTCGATTAGGAACGGGCATCCACTTATTGTCTCTTACTCCGAATTCACAACTCCAAACAATGTAAATAGATATGCACCGGTCGAGTTTTCATTATCAACAAACCCATACATATGAAGCATCTTGCTTCCATCTCGTTGGTAGCAAAGAGCATATTCAATTTTAGATGAAATGAGATATTTGTGATGCATATCCTCATTCTCATTTTTCAGGTTTCTTGACAAACCTACAGTTGAAGATGAGTTGGACGATGAGTGTAAAACAACCTTCAATTGGCGACTCTGCACAGTCCAAGAGGTTGAAGAGGTGAAAGATGTTCTTGGGTTGTTACTAATCTGGATGACATGTTTGATGTATGGGGTTTTCTTTGCAAAATCTTCAACATTTTTCACAAAACAGGGGAGAACAATGGATAGACAGATTGGAATACATTTTGAGATCCCTGCTGCAAGCTTACATTGTTTTACTAGCATATCTATTCTCCTATTAGTGCCTGTTTATGACCGCATCTTTGTTCCAATCGCAAGGCGCTTGACAGGGAATGAACAGGGGATTACTATGCTGCAAAGGATAGGCACTGGCATGTTTTTCTCCATTATATCAATGATTGTTGTTGCATTGATAGAGATTAGAAGAATCGAGGTAGTGTAGGACAATGGACTGATAGACCTGCTCAATGCAACAATTCCCTTGAGCATTTTTCTGTTGCTTCCACAATATGTGCTATTTGGCATAGCAGATGTATTTTCAATGGTAGGAATGCAAGAATACTTTTATGATCAGATTCCAGACACTATGAAAATCCTGGGTATTGTTGTGAATCTGAGTGTTGTAGGAGTTTCTAGTTTCATTAGCAGCTTCCTTATTTCAGTTACTGAGAAGGTTAGTTGCAGAAGAAAGGGGGGTTGCTGGTTCACAAACAACTTGAACAAAGCTCATTTAGACTACTTTTATTGGCTTCTAGCCTCTCTGAGTGTGATCAATCTCTGCATTTACATGTTCTTAGCCAGCTTCTATCAGTATAAAAATGCCCAAAAGGATATTTCTTATGAGGACGAGGAATCCTTGAGCGGAAGGCCACTTCTTCCTTCATGAGCATATGTTGAGATATTTAAGGGAATTGTTAAGGTATCTCTGTTCAGGTAGAGTGGCATTACTCTCAGGCAAGAAAAATTGTAGAGCTAGGTACAGTACATGCTATCCTTGATTTCTATGTTGAAAGTGTCCCATCATAAATGAGTGTTTATTTGCAAATGCCTTAGTTATAAGTGGTGCATTTGTATCTTGGAGCCCTTCTTAGGATGATTAGGTAACCCTATATACAAATATCACAGTTACTTGTGTAAAGAGAGTGGCCTTCACTGTTTAAAGAGAATGAGATTAACAGGAATTATGTTAAACATTAGAGTTTTAATACAAAGTTAGTTGAGATTATGCTCTTTGATTCACTAGAGCAAGTTTGGTGTCTAGCTCACTTAAAAGAACCATTCAACGTTTCTCACTTGGCTCCACTTCTAGCCTATATCAAAAACATATATTGAAGAAATGAGATATCTAAAATATATATTGTTACAAGCGAAGCTATTGTGCAAAAGAACCTAATGGTAGAGATACATCATTAGTTGACATGCATTTTAAAATAATTAATGATGATTTTAATGAAGGTAAAGAAGGTTAGGTTAATCTAAGAAGGCACTCTTCACATGGATACTTGTGTTTGTTATGAAAGCACCATCTTAGTTGGTTCTGATTGGGTGAGTTAAATCACATGGTTCAATAATAGCAAGGAGCTTGTTCAATTTAAAGAACTACAATATATAACTCTCATTTATCGATTTTGTCAACATGCTCATTATCTATTAGTATTTATTGTGTTATACATGGGTCTTTGGTCTCCATAACCAGAGTAACATGCACTTTTGCTAGGTTTCACTTGGGCTGAAAGGATGATTATGAGTTATGATTGTTAAACTTTTAGTGCAACCTATAACAAATGGACAAATAATTTACAATGTAAATATCTTCAACATAAAGATGAAATTTAATTAATATAACAACCATAACAAAGAAGCACATACAACAACCAAGATTTTTTTCTCATCAGTAACAAATTATTGCTCACCTTGTTGATTTGTATTTTTTTATAAAGAATGTGCAAACACAGAAATGATGTTGCTTCTAAAATTCTGAATGCAATTTTGAAACAACTTCGCTTCTAAAATACAAGAATGCAATCCAAAACTTTCTTTGCACATTCTATTTACAAATAGAATCTGCCAATGACATGTTATGTAATTGGGAATACCCTAACAATTTCCCACTTGGAAATACATTGTTCAAGGTTGAATACCCAACTTACCCCTACACCAAGCAAATTTCCTCCTATCCATTGCTTTAGTTGAAGAACATATTTCATTACCTAAAGTCCTAGACTTGAGTATTGATACCTCACTAGACTCAATTAAACCTCTCTAAAATAGTATAATTTCACCGTGATATGATTTTTCCATGGATACAACTTGTGATTCTTTCCCAAGGTAATTTCATTCTAATTGTAACAAGTAGGGATGGGTCCATGTTCAAATTCCAATATCTGTGCATAATTGTGACAAACAAAAAATGTGCTTGGAAGTCTTTGACGTTGCAATGTACTTTACTTCGATTAGGAACGGGCATCCACTTATTGTCTCTTACTCCGAATTCACAACTCCAAACAATGTAAATAGATATGCACCGGTCGAGTTTTCATTATCAAAAAACCCATACATATGAAGCATCTTGGTTCCATCTCCTTGGTAGCAAAGAGCATATTCAATTTTAGATGAACTGAGATATTTGTGATGCATATCCTCATTCTCATTTTTCAGGTTTCTTGACAAACCTACAGTTGAAGATGAGTTGGACGATGAGTGTAAAACAACCTTCAATTGGCGACTATGCACAGTCCAAGAGGTTGAAGAGGTGAAAGATGTTCTTGGGTTGTTACCAATTTGGATGGCATGTTTGATGTATGGGGTTGTCTTTGCACAATCTTCAACATTTTTCACAAAACAGGGGAGCACAATGGATAGAAACATTGGTATACATTTTGAGATCCCTGTTGCAAGCTTACAGTGTTTTACTAGCCTATCTATTCTCCTATTGGTGCCTGTTTATGACCGCATCTTTGTTCCAATCGCAAGGCGCTTGACAAAGAATGAACGGGGGATTACTATGCTGCAAAGGATAGGCACTGACATGTTTTTCTCCATTATATCAATGATTGTTTCCTCATTGATAGAGATTATAAGAATCAAGGTAGCAAAGGACAATGCACTGATATACCTGCCCAATGCAACAATTCCCTTGAGCATTTTTCTGCTGCTTCCACAATATGTGCTATTTGGCATAACAGATGTATTTGCAATGGTTGGAATGCCAGAATACTTTTATGATCAGATGCCAAACACTATGAAAAGTCTGGGTATTGCTGTGAATCTGAGTGTTGTAGGAGTTTCTAGTTTCATTAGCAGTTTCCTTATTTCAGTTACTGAGAAGGTTAGTTGTAGAAGCAAGGGGGGTTGCTGGTTCACAAACAACTTGAACAAAGCTCATTTATACTACTTTTATTGGCTTCTAGCCTCTCTGAGTGCAATCAATCTCTACATTTACATGTTCTTAGCCAGCTGGTATCAGTATAAAAATACCCAAACGAATATTTCTTACGAGGATGAGGAATTGTTGAGAAAAAGGCCACTTCTTCCTTCATGAGCATATGTTGAGATATTTAAGGGAATTGTTAAGGTATCTCTGTTCAGGCAGAGTGACATTACTCTCAGGCAAGACAAATTGTAGAGCTAGGTACAGTACATGCTATCCTTGATTTCTATGTTGAAAGTGTCCCATCATAAATGAGTGTTTATTTGCAAATTCCTTAGTTATAAGTGGTGCATTTGTATCTTGGAGCCCTTCTTAGGATGATTAGGTAACCCTATATACAAATATCACAGTTACTTGCATAAAGAGAGTGGCCTTCACTGTTTAAAGAGAATGAGATTAACAGGAATTATGTTAAACATTGGAGCTTTAATACAAAGTTAGTTGAGATTATGCTCTTTGATTCACTAGAGAAAGTTTGGTGTCTAGCTCACTTAAAATAACCATTCAACGTTTCTCACTTGGCTCCACTTCTAGCCAGTATCAAAAATTGATATTGAAGAAATGAGATATCTAAAATATATGTTGTTACAAGTGAAGCTATTGTGAAAAAGAACTTAATGGTAGATGCATCATTAGTTGACATGCATTTTAAAATAATTAATGATGATTTTAATGAAGGTAAAGAAGGTTAGGTTAATCTAAGAAGGCACTCTTATAGTCATTACTTGTCTTTGAAGGTAATGTATTTTTTTTTTCAATATGTAGGCTTGGGGTGTTAGAAATATTACGTTAATTTACCATGATCATGTGGCTATGTCGAATCCTCTGTGCCAAAATTTATATACTCATGATGATTGTTTGAATGGAGGTCAACTAAAAGGAAATGCAGCAATGGAGAATTTGCAGTGCATTTTTCTTGGTATGGTAGTTTCTATATCCTTTACTGGCTTGATTTATTTTTCCTTATTTTGAGATCCATATGACTGTATTTTGCTACAATTTTTTGGTTCAAACCTTACTCAGCACGAAGCAGAGGGTGTTTCTATAACCATTCCAATGCTTGGAAATTTTGTGACAAGAGATGAACTATCGAATATTAGGAAGGATTGTGTGTAGCTTAAAGATTTGATTCACATCCATGATGCCATTTTCTTATCGACTAGTACAAGAGAAATTAATTGGCTTCAAACACTTCTATGTGTTGATGCTAACAAGGTGGGATGAAATTGATTCAAAACATCTACAAAACACCTGATATTTTTTTCTTGTTAAGACCATCTAAGCATTGCGCTTTCTGATTATCTCTGAGAGAAGATTCCCATCTTGTATAAAATCCATATTATTTGTAGGTGAAGTGAAAATAGAGATATTTTTTAAGGTATGTATTGAGTTGAGTGATACCATGTTAGAAAGGATTAAGAAAATGTTTTTATAAGTCTAGGTTGCAACAATTTGTTTAATGAATATAGGAAACATTGTGTTGTTGTGATGAGCTCATATAAGTATATTTTGCGATCTATAGCAACTTTGTTGTCATATAAGTTGAATTAGATAAATATGTAGATGTATTAACAACAATAAAACTCACTTGTAGAAACATTTCTACTAAAAGGCTCCATACCACAACGTTAACAATATTACAGAGAAAAAGCTACCAATAGACTCCAGGGTTCCCAATATCTCTTCATTTCCCATTATGTATGGTAATTAATAATATAATGTTATTAATGTCTACGAATGACCAAACAAATTAGGTCAATGGGACTAAAAAATACCATCCAATAGTCACATACTGTGGGAGTGCCAAAGCAACTCCTAAAAGCTAAAAGGAGATTTGGGAGCAACACTATAACTAGGACCCAGGACTAAAATATAACTCCATTTCCATTGGATTAAACCATGAAACCACTGCTTTCTTGCTAATCCAACAATACCATAGAACCATGACCCTTCCCATATTAGTGGTTTCATGGCGCATGGCTCATGGGTTCTAGATTAAATCAATGAAACCACAGCTTTACTGCTAATCCATTATTACCATAGAACCATGATCCTTCCCATATCAGTGTCTCTTATGACTTCAAAGATTCAAAAGGAAAAATAAATAAAATTTGGAGCATGGAATAAAACCTTACATGCTTCAACCCATTTAAAAAATTGGTCTTTTAGCTCATTTGTTGAAACTCAAGATAGACTACCTATTAAATCTCCAAATCAGATGGTTGTCCATATATTCTTTTTTATTTTCTGCTATCTCTCCTGTCATGAAATCCAGAATTGTGATATTCTTTACCGTATCACACCCTTTTGATACTATATAGGACCAGAACTTCCATTTTTGGTCCCAAGCCACCATGTGCATGGGCATCTTTGAACAAAAGGATCAAGTCTCCTTTCATTCCCACTTTTTCTAAAGGCTCGATGACCTACTAGATATCCTTGATGATACTTGGAAATCACTCTGATTCATATCAATCCAACAGCCCCTCGGCCACAGATGGATCCACCACCGAATTGGGCGAATGGGGCTGCTGGGGCTACATTTTTTTGGAGGTTCCTGGTCATATGGGTGGAATTTTCCAAACCCAACATGGAATACCGCTGCTGCTTCTCTTGCCCCTGGTTGGCTCAGTTTGTCTTGACCCATGGTTCCTGGATCCTACTTTCCTCCTCCTCTTGCCGGATGGGGGCCTGGACCATGGGTTTCAAGACCCTGGGCCACCGCCGCTGCCACCACTGCTTCTAATAATCTCGCTGCTACGGATTCTGGTTCTCCTACTCTGATTCAGACATGGTATGAAGACAGTAGCATGTTTGACAGTTAGATCTTGCCCTTTATATTTTTTCATATGATGTTTTGCAGGTTATAACATACATTTTTGAGAGTTTTCTAAGTATTCCATGTTAGCTTTCAGGGTTTCATATATCGCCTATTTAGGGTGCACTACTAAGCCTCTTAGAGGCAAATTGGTTGTCTTTCAGAAAACTAGAAGAGCATGCATGCATCATATCTGAAATTTTCCCATAATATCTCTTCTTATTTTTAGAACAGAAGTTATATTTCTCTTTGATTTCTTATTTTAGCATATTTTCTCTTTCGGCGGGACTAAGTCAAGAATGAAAATTAAAAGAGGCAGTGTGCATAGGTTGGCCATTATTAGACTTGGTCAGATTTCCCATGAAGGGTGGTGCATGCTTTCCTTTGGGTGCTTTAATGATAATCTAGGCATTCCTCCTCATGCAAGCCGGGTGCATTCTCCTAGGCATCTAATTGTTTTATTAGGTCCACTTTGATCGTAAACCTTTGCACTCTGCTTCTGTCATAAAAGTAAGACTAGGGAGTAGTTTAGTTAGGTCAGTTTTGCAGCTTCTGTGAATAAAGTGATTTTCTGTAATGGTCGTAGCAGAGTTTTCTTTCAGACATGGTGTGAAGACAGTAGTGGGTTTGACGGTTAGATCTTGTCCTTTATATCTTTTATATGATGTATTGCAGGTTATAGCATACATTTTTGAGAGTTCTCTCTAAGTATTCCATGTCAGCTTTCAGGGTTTCATATATGTCTGTGGTGAACTGTTACCATGAACTCAAAATATTAACAGTATCCAAATTATCCGTGTTCAAAAGATAATTTTGGCTTCATGTCAATGTTGGCAGGCTAAAAAGTATCTACAATTTCATTACTACAATTCTCAGAAAAATAAGAAATCTTCTGCCCTATATTCTAAAGGAAATTAAAAGCAAAAAGGGCAGGATATGGTAGTAATTCAAGTAGAGTGCATAGAGCATCCACGATCTAATCTTCCAATGCATGATTAAATGACTATCATTGCAGTTTTTTGATACAACACCCTTGTGAAAATAACCTTTTGTATGACAATAATCCTAAAGTCTTCATGATAGTCCTCCTGTGGGCCTAACTGAATTATACCTGCGGTGAGTAAGTTCTGAAGATCATACAGTTTCAGTAAGCATAAAGATCTTCTAGAGTTTGTTGGCATGATATTATAGTCATTGACAATGTCTTGAATGAGTGGTTTGCAGAACAAGGCCAACAACATGAAGGGATCCTAAAAGGCGTCAACAAGCCTAAACCTTGTGGTATACTGTTGATAGCAAGAAGCTTTAGAACAAAAAGGCATCATCACACTTAAGGTATAATTCTCATTGACACATGCAAAACAGAGAATAGTAGGCAGGTTGCTTCAAATGCATTTGATCAATGTATGATACTAGCTGATATAACTTGACCAGAGACTTTAATTTTGTTTGAGTAGAGACGTTAGAGGCACCACTGAGAGTGATGATGACAATAATCAATAAGATAGTAACTTTAACTTTAATGACTAAGAGAGCTTGATGAGTTGAGCAATAGAAATCAGATGGGCTAATCAACATAATGTTTTTAGGCAGTGAAGTGTAGGAGGAGTGTAGGAGCAGTGACTATGGACATTTGGAGCAGTGGTGGTGGCAACTGCAGTTGTGAATGGCGGCAATAGTTGCAGGAGAAATAATGGTGTATGGTAGCAGCAATAATGTACATGTAGAATATATTGGTAGTAGATGATATCTAATATTCTCACCTCTCGATATCTTTGTTTGACTCATGGATGCTTTGATATTAAATTTTCTGCACATCTTGATAGCTTGGATTATATTGGTTAATAGCATTCCTCAATATGGAGTAATCCCCTGGCAATTTAATATGCTTGCAGCTTCCAATGTGATTGCCTAATGCATGAGGAAAGGTCTGTTTCTCATCATGAACCCATGCTTGACTGATTGTTCTAATGACCTCACACCTATTATAAATAACATATTTTACTTAGTCATTGGTCTTTTAAATTGCTTCTACTGCTAACCATCCGATTAGAGTGACTACTTGGTTTGTAACTATTGTGCTTGAAATATCCATCAATTAGTCAAAATTACTATCACATTTATAGCCATGTCTTCCAAAGAGACACTAGTCCAACTAATTTTGTTCAATTTTTCCAAACATGGCTTATCAGCCAGTGTTAGCATCCAATTTGGCATGTCATCTTATTGTTCAGGAAACACTGGAAAATTCCCTTGCAGTTTTTGTGGAATGTTCAGAACTTGCATGTATCTCTTAACTTGTAAGATAAAATGTTTGGAAATTACCCTAGATCACTAGAACCCAACTGTGAGAAATATTTTAAGTGGTTGAATCTTGATAAAAAATGTGATGCTGACCTTTCAAGCCCTAGTGATAATGTTGGTACCAAATAAGCATGGAATTATGCATGAGCCTTAAGCTTTGCAAGCTCAAAGTCAAAATTATTTTCCTTCAGATGGTTTTAATTTTTTATAGTGGGAATCCATCTTTTGGATAAATGGTGGACCTGGGAATAATTTGTCTCACCTTCCTGTACTTGAATGAAGAATGTTACATTTTGTAATCTTGATAATTGCATGAAGGCCACATCAATATCAATAACATACACAAACCAAATGCAATGAGGGAGCATGCCTGTCAGGATTTCAACAGCTCCATGTAGCTGTTAGACCACAGCTCGGCTAATTCTCAGCCACTTTAACTTTAAGAGGAAGTATATTTTAATATTGCAAGTTTCTAACTTATAATTAAGTAGTAGAAAAAAAAAATTTACCCAAGCTGTTGTATTCATGTGTTTTGATCTGCTTGAGATGTGAATTCACATGTGAATGGTTTTGTTCTATGTGATAAATAAACCAGTGTGCATTTAGTTTGAACAAGGTGCTGATAATTTGTATTACTTTGTGGTTTATCTTTCAATTGAGTAAATCTGTAAAATGTACAAAGATAAATGAAAAATTAATGACATTGCTAATAGGAATTTCTAAATGAGAAGTGGTAAAGGGCTTCACTTTGACTTGTATTTACTAATGGAGTTGAGTGCTTTATGTAAAATAATAGTGTATTAAGTGGATGTGATAATAACACCCTGGATCTGTGATGTTTCTGCAGCGTGAAGGTCAATAATTGTGACCACTCTGTATTTGTTTCTAAGTTGATTAACAGTTTCCCATCCGTTTTTTGACACAAATCTACAATTGTGGCTAAAATTATAGATGTTATTTACATGATCTGATGGAAAAATAAAACATGTGTCATGATATAATGATATCATCAAACAATTTGATATATGATACGATGCCACCATGAAACATGTTCCATATGACTGAACAACTTCTTAAAACTTCCAAATGTCAATAGCCACAGATATTTTTACCAAAATTGGTATTATTTTTTGCAATATGGTAAAATCAAACTTAGTAAACAAATAAACTATTCCTATTAGCAGAAAGAGAATGCACTTGATCAAAATTTTTGCTATATTACTACCTTCGCAGGGCCTGTAATCACATATCATTTGCAGTTTCCTTTCACAATGAAGCTTATGACCTTGCCATTCAATAATAAATCCTTGTATTATCAATTTTCAAACCTTGGAAGGGACCCCAGGGCCTGTAATCACATATCATTTGCAATTTCCAAATGAAGCTTATGAACTTGTCATTCAATAATAAACCTTTGTATTATCAATTTTCAAAAAAAAATTATGTTGTCATGGCTGTAGCTTCTATACTAACAGAGTTTGTCTACTTACATAAACAACTTGTTTATAAAATGGAAATAATAGCTGTGAATGCTAAAGAGGCACTAGTCCAGTCGATGTGGATCTGTATTTCTATTGGCTTCTGCACTGGTGACATGTGTTAACATGTCTATTGGCTCAATATCTTGCAATTGATTGAGTAATATGCAGTTCGTATTGTATAGTCAAATATTTCCTTGTATCTGCTAGTTGAAAATGATTCAGTCAGTCATTGCCCTTGTAATATAAGAAATTGACTTTCTTTTCGTTATTTGTGGTAAACAATAATATTTTCAGTCTATTACTGTAGGCCATACAATTACAACCATATATGTATCCCTTGGGAAATTTAACTTTGCTCGTGTCCCATAAATTCTTCACCCTGCACAGGCCATATACAAAAATTACCATAATGAAGTCCTGTGACATTGACTATCATAGGGGAGGGACTAAGTTTCATAAAAGTAATATTGTCATGAAGACCTCAACTCAAAGAAGGTGGCAAAAAAAAAAAATTTAGTCCTCAAGCTACTATAATCCTGCTATATGGAGTATCTGGAGGAAAATGGTTTTCTTAACATGAGCTATACTAACCTATTCAAAATAAATGTGCTTGTCTTCAACTCTGAGAGGGAGCAAAACCAACAAATCCTGTCCTGTGTAGAATCTTGTCACTGTCTTTATCTGTAGATGGTGCAAGTGCATTGTCAAATGAGGGGAGACCTAAGGCCATGATAATAGTATTGTATGTGGTCAGGATGGATAGTGAGACCATGAGCAATCTTCAAGAAATTCTCAGTATAAAATTCTAGCTTAGGGCTGAGAGGCTACAGTGGGAAATCCTACGTGATATAAATGAACTGTTGTTAAATGTCATGGTGATTCCTTAATGGCCTGTGACCAGGGAGGGTGAATTGATAGATACTTTAAAAGAAAATAATAAAAGGGGCAAGGGGTGATCCTTGGGAAAGTCATGGTAGTGGGAAAGTGGAAATCCTTGGGAAATCATGTTAGGGGTGTGGGCAAGTGATGATCCTTGGGATTTCATGGTAGGGGTTTCAGGAAATAAATTCTGATTTTGCGTTACAAAAGGAAAAGTACTAGAAGGTTTTCTTGTTCTAGGATGCTTAATTAATTTCCTTGGGATGTAAATCTTTTCAGTATAGTGTCTCATCTTTCCCTTTCAAGAAATGTTAATACTGTCAACTCTGGCCATCCCAACCTGAGGTTTGCTTCCCAGGTTCTCTACTATCAGGTCATTCTCTCCCCATCAATAAGCTTCTCTACTCTGTGTCAACACCTCATTCATGATGAGGTGGCATTCATGTGGTGGAGCCAAGCTATGCTGAATGGAACTACCATTGCATACATGAAGCTTCCTATTATCATCAATCAAGAAATGAAGCTCATTCCCTTTCCCTTTCCTGCATCTAGATAACCCTAATGGAAGATAGGGGTTTATCACCCCATTTAGAGTCTTCATTGATGTTTTCCAATATATTTGCAGCCTTATTTTTAGCCCATAGATAATGATTGAAATCCATTTCTTGTAGGTAGTCTTTTAATCTAGTTGTCTTTGCAAGAGTTGTAACCAAAAGCCATTTACGGATCAGGTACTCCCATGGATTTTAGTTATGCGGCATATTGATGATTATTTTAGAAACTCCTTTTACGGTCACATGTTTGATCCCTAAATTTATTCTAGTATGGATGTCTTCATGACAGTCAGAATTGCGGCCATATTTTTTGTGATTATGCCAATGTTATGGGTGTACATATGGACAAATTTCACCTCATGATTCCTGATGAAGCCTCAATTCCAGGTCTGTTGGGATTGCCTTTGGAGATGGTGTCAAAGTTGAATTTGAGGGAGGAGGAATGGAGGGGGATTCTATGTTTCCTTCATGTTTATCGTTTCCTTGCTGATCTATAATGAGTCCTTAACCAAGATGCCCCATTCTACCAGTTTTTGGCCATGCACAGGTGAGATCTGCAACTCTGCTCTCCCCAAGGTTCTACTTCAGTGGTCACCTTTATATTTCTTTCGATTCTATGGTAGACTTGTTTTGTTATGCCCCTTGCATGTATTCCATATTATGAAACCAAGTGCTATGTCCCCATGGAATTATCATAAGTTCAGGTCTAAAAGCTCCTTGGGCCAGCGCCTAATGAAACTTTAGATCTCATATATTTTCCTAATGCTTCTCATCTTTGGAACCGTGTCTCGACTCTTAACAACATCCAGAGATGTCACAATGAAGAAACAAGTGGTTGATTCTTGATATTTCCCTAAGCGGTCTGGTAGAGTTTGCATCTCAAAGGCCCAATTTATCCTACTTATGCATAGGTTTTTTCATGTCAGTATACATGAAGGCTGCGACCTTGGGCCAATATGTTGGATTCCAAGACTTGGTCCAAATTCTGTCTTGAAAACTAGTTTGTTTGTGTTTGGTGGTGCATAATATGTGGCATCGAGTGCCAGTTTTTCATAGGCATGGATCATAACAATTGGCCATTGAGGAGGGAGGTTGAGAAGAGACTCAAGGCCCAACCAATCTATGGTCTGAAGTATTTTGGGCCTTTTCCTTTCACTTTTTGACCTGATCAGAGGGGATGACCTTGGACTATGAAATGATACCCCTGAAAGTCTCAGGCCAATAAGATGGGATGAGCAAATATTGAGATTTTTCTCTGAGTGCTTCTTTCAAAAATAGAGTAAGGCATATTTGGTTAGGATAGCAAAATAAAGTGGATAGGGAGCCTCGGGCCAATATGGGATGAGAAAAGATTGAGATTTGTCTCTGAGTACCATATTTCATGAATAGAGCAAGGCAAATTTGGTCAGGATAGCAAAGAAAGTGGAAAGGGATCCCCTGAATCCTGTAAAAGACAATAACAATGACATTTGATCTCATAGTTAAAAGGGTTTTTGATTATGAGATTCATTTCTACCTCAGTTTATTGTAAGTGACATAACCCACAAATCCTATCTGAGTCTTCCCTGAGTTGGCTAGGAGCTCACTTTCTTTCAGCTTATCCTTGGCTAATTTTCTAATTCTTTTACTATGGTCTACTTTTTGGGCTTTTAGGTGGTTTGATTTTGATAACCAGTTCTTTGAGAAGACATTTTCTTCAAATTGTATTGCAACTACCTATGTTGTTCTTCATTCTGGAAAGATTTTCTCATATTCCAATACGAGTAGACCCAGATCATTGTCTGCATCCATTGTATAGCAAAATTTCCTTTTGGGGTTCCTCCTGTCGCTTGTAATTCTGATGTATTATTTGTCCCATTGTATCTATTGGCTTCCCTCATCTTGGGACTTCTATTTCTCCTCTTAATTTTTCAAATCTCTGGTTTAATTAGCATAGGTATTCTCCAATTTTTAACTATATCTTATGCTTTCGGTCAATGTTGCAAACATTTGGATAAAATCAGTAATCGTTTTAGAAAACCAAAAAAAAACATAAAAATTGAGAAAATATTGGTAAAAAAACATAAAAATTGAGAAAATATTGGTAAAAATTGGAAAAATTAAGATACCACCAAATAGGCCAAAAAATAGTGATAAAATTGGGATGTTTGCAACAACGTTTTCGATGGGGTGTATCTTAATCATTTCATGTTATTACCTTTTTGGTTGGAATTCATGATATTAACCATTTCATGTTATTACTTTTTGGTTGGAATTCGTGTTTTTTTTTTTTTGGGAGATTGTGAATTTTTGTTGTTTAAAATGTGTTTTTGAATGTATAAATAGATTCAGTGCCCTGAAAATCTCTGGGGCACTTGAATTGTGTAGATTATAAAACTCAAACTTACAATTCCACGAATAAGGTAGAAATGTTTATGAATAAGAAATGTTTAAAACTCAAACTGCCATTCCTGGTAGAAATGTTTATGAATAAGGTATTAGAACATAACTCTCAATTCCATTTGATGACCAATTAATCATGGTTTGCTCTTGCATTGTTTTATGAATATGTACATGTGGTTGCAGGAGATCAGAGTGGAGGAGTTATTACCCATGAGTTGCCATTTTTAGAGATCAACAAAGCTTTTGAATTTTTGTTGGCATGCAATTGCTTGAGATGTGTTCTCCACCTCTAACTCCCACTATAAATTGCTGACTGTTTGTTTTTGACATTTCGATTTGAATGGAATTTGCTCCAATAAAATAATTATAATGAATAAGTTTATCTGTTGAGCATAGTCTCAGTGTTTGTGACAATGATTGATAAATAAATTATAAATTTGTTTAAAATGGAGGTTGACAAATAAATCATAAACTTACTAATCGGAGGAATGTACAAATAGTATTTATAATTGTGCGATAGACCACGACATTATAACAAAGATTCGCTTGCTAGTAAAGGATATGTGGGAGGTTGTTTCCCTTTCAAAATGATATTTAATCACTAAATAACAATTATAAAATTGAGAAAACTTGTCTTAAGGGGGTCCAGTTATGCGACCATTAGGATTTTATAAAGAATGTTAGACCAGTTATGATAATGAAAAACAGCTTAGACTATATTTTATGCAATATTTTATTTTAGTAAATTCTATTATGTTATGGTGGTATGTGGGGATTATGGTTTAAATATTTTAGGATGATGATGAACGTTTTATTTAAACATCCATTGAAATTAATTATGTTGTTTTTGTAGACTTCTTTTTACTAATATTGTCATATAATTCTATTTTAGTAATTTTAATATTTTAGAAATTTTATTATAATATGGTTATGGTTTGATGATTGTAGTTAATATTTATTGGAACTATATTTTATTCATTAGATATTAAGAAAGATAAGGAATTATTCAATTTTTTTGTTAAATAGTAAAAAAACCATTCTAAGATTCATATAATTTTGATAAATTAGAAAGTTAAGAATGTTGGTATTGTGGCAAATATTTTAAAATTGTGATGTAATATGGGTGTACACAAAATATTTTAATATAAAGTGTTTTTCATCTTCAACTCTCTTTTTTTTCTTTTCTTTTATTTTTTATTTTTTATTTTTTCCCTCGAAAAAAAAACCTTAAATTTTGTTAATGGTATAAAAATTATATTTTATAGACACACATAATGTGTGTGCATATAGGATCATAAAGTACATGATGAAGCTAAAAAGAATAGAAGGAAAAAGAAAGATTTTTTTTATGACTAAGAACTGCAGGGAAAATAACATCAAAAGAAACAAAGAAAATAAAGTATGACAACTAGAGCTAATATTTTCATTTTTTTTCCTTTTTTGCACTTTTTTCCAACCCTTGGGATTTGGTTCAACAAGAACCAAAGTCAATTCATGTCCCAATTGTGGGAATCCTTTGTTAGAATCCAAGCTCTCAGAGACATGAGCTCTCTTTGAGCCCCGGATTCCATCCAATGTTAAAGAGTCCTTATGATCCTTTCCTTTCTAATGAATGGTGGCAATTTCTTGTTGAACCATAGCATCCACATTCAACGTGTCTCCCTATTTGGCCATATCAATAATTTCTTCTTTTCTCAGTTGACTTTCCTTGTTATCTTCTTCAATCAATCAATATATCTTCTTCCTTTTTGAGTGCTTGAAGAAAAAAACACTCAACCTTCCATGTTTCCTCAAACTCCTCTCCAACCTCAATATCAGTGCTAGTAGTAGCATGAGCAACAAAACTACGCTTAGCAGAACTAGAACGCATTTTCCAAACTACACGAGAACTACGTCCCTCATGAGTCACCATGTGCCATGCTTGGTCTCGATGGTTTGCTTCCTTCAACTCCTGGTTCAACTACCATATCTTCATTGGAACCAACACACCGAACTCCACTAGACAATGATTCACCAATTTGTACTAGTGATTCGCCATTTGTACTGGTGATTCACCATGATTTTACAAGATAATATAATCTCGTGAGAGATTCTCCAAAAAATTATATATACATTTTATATTATTAATAAAATCGCCTTCCATTTTTCCTATGTATCATGGGGATTTGCCCATTTATTATACATATAAATTTAGGGGGGTTCTTAAAATTTTCCCTGTTTGTAGAGCAGCCTTGCATGGGGCTACCTGCATATGCAACACACTTAGTCCCCTTAGAGGCAGCGTTGGTGAGCTCTCATATGCTATATAATACACTTCAAACCTTGGAAACCTTTGCTTGATGAAAACCATGCTTGATTTGTCTTGTTCTTGCCTTAGGGCATGTGGCAACTTGAAATGATAGGGAATGATAGACCCTTAGTAATTGGTCCTGGAGATGATGCCCAGTTAACCAGGTAATTTGGAATGATGCTCAAATTGACGTATAACACCTAGCATTGTAGAAAATATTCATGTCGGTGTGTTTTGTTCTCCATCAGAACTTGAAACATATCACTCTATATTTCGTGAATTTTGTGATGTATTTGCTTAGTCTTACAAGAAAATTCCAGACATAGATACTAGTATTGTTGAACACATTATTAATATGTATCCTGATGTTAAACTGGTGCGTCAACGCCTTCGTCCTGTTCGTCCAAAGAAGGCTACTGCCATAAAAGCAGAATTTGATAAAATTTTGCGTGCTGGTTTCATTTACCCTGTTCCGCTAACTGAGTGGGTTTTCAATATAGTTCTTGTCATGAAAAAACAAGGAACCATCAGAGTGTATGTCAATTATCGGGATGTCAACATTGCTTGTCTGAAAGACAACTATCCTACTCCCTTTATTGACCAGATTATTGAAGATTGTACTGGATGTGAAATCTTTTCGTTCATGGATGGATTTTCTGACTACAATCAAATCAATATCCACCTAGAGGATCAACATAAGACAACATTCATATGTCCCTAGGGCAAATTTTCTTATAGGAAACTAACATTTGGTTTAAAGAATGCTGGGGAAAATTTTCAGAGAGCAATGGATTATGATTTCAATGACATCAAGCACATTGTTCAACCTTATATAGATGATTTACCTGTGCATTCACGAAGTTGGATTGATCACTTGATGCATTTGAGTGCCATCTTCTTATGCTTTCAACACTACAAAATATGCCTCAATCCACATAAATGTGTGTTTTGTGTTGGTTCTAGCCGTTTGCTTGGATTTGCATTCTCAAAAGAAGGAATTTGAATCGACCCATTGAAGGTCCAGGCCATTCTGATTTGCCTGTGCCATCAAATTTACTTCAGATAAAGAAACTTCAAGGAAAGGCTAACTTCCTAAGAAGGTTCATTCCAAACTACACTGAAATAGCTAAAGGATTTGCTCGACTCTTGAAAAAGGGGGTTCCCTTCCATTGGGACAAAGTTGCGCAAGCTTCTTTTGATGCTGTCAAAGATACTCTTGTATGAGCATCATTAATGTATCTCCCTAATTATCAGAATGATTATTTCATATATATATCCACGATTGAAACAAACATTGCTATGGTTCTGGTCCAAGTAGAAAATTGGATAGAAATTCTAATATATTATTTGAGTTGTAATCTCAATGATATGGAAGTTAATTATTCATACATAGAAAAGCTTGCCTTGGCAGCTATTCAAGCTGTCCAAATATTTCGCCACTATATCCTGTTCCGGAAGATCACTGTCGTTTTGGATTGCAACCCCATGACTTATATCTTATCACATCAATTGCTGGGGGGAAAATATTCAAAATGGATTTTCATTTTGCAGGAATTTGATTTGGAATTCATCAAGTCCAAGTCAAAGAAATCTTTAGTTTTGGATGAGCTTCTCTATGACCTTCCCTCTGATAGGACTGCTACTACGTCGGAACCATCAATTCCTGTCAAGTCTCCATTTCTGATCAGATCATCTGATCCTTGGTATGGATATTTCATCATTTATCTCCAAACTCAAACTTTTCAGCCTAATACCTCTTGTTCTAAACAATGACGTATTCCAGACCAAGCCAAAGATTATCTGATTGTTGGCGATACACTTTATCATCATGGTGTCGATACTATTTTAAGGAGGTGCCTCACTCATGAGGAGGCCAAAAAGGTTTTAAATGATTGTCATGTTGGGGATTGTGGTGGAAATTTATCTGGATACGCTTCCGTGCAGAAGATACTTCGCGCTGGTTACTTTTGGCCTACCATATTTTGCGATTGCATTTTTGCGGTCAAAAGTTGTCATGCGTGCCAGATTTTTTATCGTAAAATCCGCAAACCTCTAGAACCAATGCATCCTGTTGTCTCTGTGGAACCATTTTTGAAATGGGGTATTGACTTCATGACCTGTAACCCTCATTCGTCTGGGGTGCATGGTTATATTATTGTCGCAATAGACTACTTTACCAAATGGGTCGAAGCGATGCCTACATTCAACAACACAGGAAAGAAAACTGCATTTTTTTTTCTTTAATCATGTTATTGCATGGTTTCGGGTCCCATAGGCTATAGTTACAAATCATGGGAAGCATTTTCGCAACCACATGATGATTGAATTGACTGCCAAGTTAGGATTGTCACATGATAATTATACTTCTTATTATCCAAAATCAAATGGACAAGTTGAAGCTATCAACAAGATTCTTAAACATATGCTTCAACGAATGATAGGAGTTCATAAAAAAAACTGGCATTTGATCCTGTACTCCGCCTTGTGGGCGTATCGAACCTCGGTGAGAAATGTGATTGGATTTACTCCTTTTCAATTGGTGTATGGTCTAGAAGTTATCTTGCCAATCCAATGTAAAATACCATTGTTAAAACTCACAATCGACTTGTTACCTAACACTTCAGAAGAAGAAGTGTGTATTTTTAACCTCATCCATCTTGATGAAATGCGTTGTGAAGCCCAATTGACCAACAAAGCACATAAAAGACATATAAAGGTGCAATACGACAAAAATGCCTAGCCTCACATTTTCTCAGAGGGCGACTTGGTCCTTCTTTATGATCAAGAAACTGATGTAATAGGTACAGGGAAATTTAAACCATTATGGCTTGGCCCCTATATCTATGAGTTAGTTGATTATGATGGAATTCCGTTGGCGCAGCCCAGAAATGGGTTGTATTTGAAATGTTACTATGCTTAATCATCAGTGTAGTAATTTTTTGTATTATATTATAAATATATGCTGTTGATTTTCATTCACTATCTTAGTTTTTTTTTTTAGAGTTTTCTTGACGTTAGTAATCCACTTTACATTTCATCGTAGATGTATAAATCTTTGAAACCATTTGTTGGATATGATGATGGTGCTAGTCATAGTACGCATAATCTATCCTCTGTAGCGTGGGCCATTTTCGCTCCGAACGACGAGTTAGTGAAGTTTCAAGGGATTTGTATCGGTAGATCGAAAAACAATATCGTTGAGTATAGTGCGTTGATCGAACTTCTCTCTGATGCCATTTCATTTGGTATTAACCACATTATCATAAGGTTAGACTCACAACTTGTAGTACAACAACTTACTAGTGTTTATACTTTTAGAAATCCAACACTGCATCGATTGTTCCTAAGAGTTCGACTTTTGGAAAGACAATTTGATTTTATTCAAACATATTTCTAGAAATTTGAACACATTGACTGATTCTTTAGCTAATCAAGTTTTAGACAGACATTTGCAACACATGTAAAGAAAACATTCACATCATTGAATAGGATTGCACAATAAACATATGAAAACACTGAAATCAAATAGATAGATAGTTATAGGTTTTTACAAAATTTGTACCTAAGACACATTGGTCATCTGACCTCAATATGTATGCAAAATGTCAAAAGTAAAATAGTGGTGCTCGTGGTAACATGCTATAGATCTAGATATCCTACGTAGTAACTGCATCCAACGGTTAAGAACACCTATAGTGTGACGCTGCAATCGCATGGGTAACTCTTCGATCCGACAATCCGGAATCCCGAAGGTCAACCCCTCTATGTGCTGTTGAATCTCAATCAGAGTCTCAACCATATCAAGATCCTAAAGGATTTCTCTCCCTACAACCCTCTCTGCTGGCTCATCTGCTACACGCTCTAGTTCCTCCACTAGTTGAACTCGAACAACATCTGCATTACATTAAACATTTAGTTTAGTCTTGGGAGAACATCAAAAATACAAAAACATTGTATAAACCTTAAAAAAAGAAAAAACATGGTCAAAAAATTCTTACCTATTGCACCCCACTGAGCACCTTCTGGTAAAGCTAAATCTGTATCTACACGGAAATCAATGTCTGCGTATACAGACTCATCGATGGCGACAATCTGTCGCCTAAACCAGGCGAATAACGTAGTTAAGAACACAATGGCGATTGGTCTACATGCCTACCCATTAGTTCTACCCATCTTTGCATCCTCAAATCTCTAGGATTAGACACATCCAATGTCACATGTTGTGGCTGCATCAGTGGAATCCATTCTAAGGAAAATGATATGAGGATCGAACCATAATTGAAATTCTTCTTCCTTCCTGCCTTTGCTTTGTTCAGTTTTTCTTTTATCTGAGAAAGTACAACTTCGGACCAGTTGAAGACTGTTGGCTCCATACACTCTGGCGCATACTACATAAGGCGATCATGAAAAGGATGGTTCTCAAAGGCAAATCTCTAACATCTCGGATGTTTATCTTTCCATATTTTCTTGGCTCTGGCCCTGGATGGAAATGTTGCAAAACATAATCTCTCACAATCTCTCCTCCAAGAATAGACCATAAGAGTGAAATAGGCAAGCCTCTCCTCGACAAACCTATGAGAAAGTATACATCCTCTACTGTTATGGGAACCACTTGGTTCTTAATATGAAATGCCTCGATAGATGGATCCCATGCTCGAACTAAGAACTCCAAGGGTTCTATTTGTTGCCTCATCCCTAACAACCGAAAGTACTTTAATAGTCCACAATCCCTTAGGGCTCTTACTGTGCTTGGATCATTTAGGGCAATCATATCTTGTTCTTCATGCTCTCTTTCCCTCCATGTAATCACCATTGTAATTTGATGAAAACCTGAAATATAACCATAAGAACCATTATATTCTATTCAATGAAAAAAATTGGGCAAATTTTGGGCATGATGCAAAAATAAAAAATTAATATTTCTCCCAACGCAACTCTAGACAAGAGATAGTGCGTTGTATATGCATCTAGCCTTCATTTTAGCTACTATGCAACATACCTTTCGATGTCCAAGGGTGTGTTTCCCTCTTTGGGGGCAGAATTTACCCTAGGGACCCGAAAACCATAAAAAATTGCAGTGAAAGGAAATGAAACTATTATTGAAGGAAAGAGAGGGTTCATGGCACTAACCTGGATCAAACGGAAATGAAATCCGTCCACAGAAACAATCGCAATCAGCAGCTGAAGTTCGGGGGGAAAATTAGGTTCAGAGCTTCAAAATACAAATGGTAACTATAGAATGGTAAAAATTAATAGTAAAAATATTTTTAATTGTCATTTAATTGTTTGCAAATCATATTTATTTCTATTACTATGGTTTTATTATGTTTTTATCATGAAACAGGTATTTTTAATCCATTTGATGTTGTTCTAAATAGGTCTTACAATTAATGAACATATTAGTCATGCAGATTTATTTCAAGAATGATTTGACCACAAAGCATACTTTTTCCCCTTATTTTTCGAGCTTTGCTAAAAATGAAAAAGGATTTGAAGCGCAATTTTATCTCTTTTTCAAGCTTTGAAAACAGCGAAAAAGGAACCCTTGGAGTCTTCTTTCAGCTCTTTTTAGACTCCGATAATGTGAAAATATTGCTGAGCACTTGTCTTTTCGAGCTCGTAAAAGTAAATGAATTGATATCTACTCAGTATAAGTTTAACCCTTTTCTGGACTGAGATAGATTATTTACGAAAAAGGAATACCTTGGTCAAACATGACTAAAGAGGTTCTCTCAGATATTATTTCACACTTTTTTGGATCTGAGCGATAATTTTACGAAAAAGTACTTATGGAGTTTTCTTTCGTCCTATTTTTCAAACTCTCTAAATATGCAAAAAGACCGAGCTGTCACTGTCGTTAGGCTTGTTAAAGCATAAAATAGCAACAGGCTTATCGATCATGGCAAGAATCAAGTTTCATTCATCACTAGACGCGTTAAATTATTAAATAGAAATAATTTGTTCACCCGAAGGGTTGAATTATAGATCAAGCATATGTTATCCTCCTCAAGCTTGTTAAAAAATAAAGAGGTATTGGTCGACAAATGACTGGGGAAAATTTGGGAAAGTGAACAGAACTTTTTATGGTAGCAGGTCGCTCTTGAACATGACACTTCACTCCATCATCGTGACTATTTAGGTTGGGTAATATTCTTGACGATTCATTCATACTTATGGTTCATCATACCTTCACTTTGGTTTTGGGTCAATGTTGCCAACTCATCTCAGTGTCGCCAATATGTTCAAGAGAAGTCATCCAGTGATTACTCATCCTTCTGCAATACTCATAAATCTTCATTCTCATGACATCCATCCTTGAAAATTGCTATATCAAGTCATACCTTTGTCTCCAAAATTAGTAACTCTTGTTTCACAATAAGGTGACTTCCTGTCGATGACAAATCATTATCCAGGAAGTTTACTTAGAAACATCATATTATAGTACCATGAGGCTTGTTACAACATCGACAAGATCCTCGCTTCCGGACTTTTAACCGAAATATTTTGTTTGGCATCTGACATCAAATCATCTATTCACGCCTTACGAAATGTACTACAGTACCTTGAGGGCCATTGAAATCAATGGTGGTTCTCTCAAATTTGTTAACAACTCACATTATTGGCTGGTAATGAAATGTTGTCTTACCATGTTCGACTACAAATCATATATTTGCATGGCTAGACTTGTACCGAAATGATCGAGTGAATGAGATAAGAAGACCTCGTATCTAGTTTCATCCATCAGGGCTACAATTTAGGATTGTGGTACACATCATCTATATGGTGACCTTACATATAGCTCGTCATCTGAACATGGGCCTATATCTGTAGGCATGTCTGTATTAGGCAACATTCCAGTGTAGACGACTTTATGAATTATGTACATGTTAGTATAAAGTTTATGTGCTGAGCATGGGAATGCCTTCCCTCATAAATTTATGATCAAGAGGATATATCATGATGTAATGTATTGTAAGATTGATGCAGGTCACCACTCTGCTTCATCTCTAGCCCATCATAGTGTAAAGCATCTCAATCAAAATATTGTTATTTTGACTTCATGCTTTAGGGGGAAATTGTTATAGGTTAATTTGGGCACCATTCCCAATGACCTAGTTAGTTGGACATCATCTCCAGAACCAATGAATAGGGTCTATCATTCCCTATAATTTTAGTTGTTATATGCCCTAAGAAAAAGAACAAGACAAATCATCCTTGACTTTCATTGCAAATGTTTCCAATATCTGAAGTTTATATTATCTCATATGAGAGCTCACCAACGCTGCCTCTAAAGGGACTAAGTGCGTTGCATACATAGGTAACCCCACTCAAGGATGCTTTGCAAAGCACTTCCCTAAACTCATGGGTGTGTTGGTCACATTGGGAGCGAAATTCTCATTGTTCCATAATCTCCACTTGGCCAGTGCCTTCTAGAAGAGTTCACATGTGTCAAACTTCAAATCCATGTGTCCATTTGAAATCTCTATGATTGGGAACATGTCTTGCCTATTATTAGAAAGTCATTGATTGTAAAACCACCTTCATCCCATCTATAAATTGAGCACAGATCTTAGTGCTTGAAAAGGAAGAATTTGAGTAGAGAAATGCTGGTGGAATTTCAATTGAGGAATTTATTTGAGTGACATGCTATAGGAGAGATGTGCATTGTGATGAGGTTGGGATGATGCTGGAGATGGTGAAGCTAAATCAATCACTGGGTTGTAACCTCCCCTTCTATCCATTAATAAATATTGCTGCTTACTTTCCCACATATGTATCTGTATAAGATAATGTATTTCATATTATAAATTCATATCTGATGTATATGGTTCATGTTTTATTGATTTAACTGAATATACATATGTATTATTGATATATTTTGTTGTTTAGTGTTCATATTGCAAGAAATATTTTGGCGATCTAGCTTGGATTTGAAGCTACAACAAGAGCGATAGAAGGAGAATAGGAAGTGCTTGGACTCCAAGTAAGTTCTTTGATCTGTTCTGTATGTCTATTTAATGTTAGGAAAATTAGTTGCAAAGTCTTTAACCTGTTGTTCTAGATGAGCACTACATATAGGGAAGAATTTTTTATCCATAATCCATAATTCCACATAACACCAACAACACCACTCACCCCACCTAGACCACGTAGTGCTACACCACCATCTCAAACCCATATCCCATAATTTACTAGACATAGACTTCCTGAAGTCTTAAGGTAGGAAATACGACCAGGAGGATCTCATACATCCTCCATTGAGATAGTCTTAGAGGAAGAAGATCCTAGATCTCCAACAGAAGGAGTAACCTTTTTCACCTCTACATGAGAACACATTCTAGCTGAAGAATTAGAAATTCCTAGTGAGGAAGAAGAAGAAGAAAATTTCTTCAATATCCCATTGATAGAAGAACCAGAGGAAGATCAATTAACTTTACAGTTAGAACCTGATATTAGCTCTGAGGAATCTACAATGGCAGGAGAAGGAGAAGGAGAAATTTTAAATGGAGGAAATATACTGTTTGGAGGAGGAAGAAGTGGAGGATGAGGCAGAGGAAATAGAGGATGAGGTGAAGGAACAGAAGAAATAGGGGAGATGATAATACTTTTGGATTTCCTATAATTGATGAGGATACAAATGTCACAATGAAAAATATTTCACCTTCCATTCTTCCAAATTTCCATGGATTAAAGAGTGAAGATCCTGAAACCTTTTTGATTGAATTTTAAGTTTTGTGTAGATCTTATGACTACTTACAAGACTCTAAAAAACTAAAGCTATTTCCTGCAACACTTAAAGGAGAAACTTTAAAATGGTTTGTGGGTTTAGTCACACAATCTATTAGAGCATGGAATGATATGAAAAAATCATTTTTGGAAATATATTTGGATTATTGCATACCTATCAATCAGAAGGATGAAGTATTCAGGATGATGCAAAGAGAGGATGATAACCTGGAGGATCTAATTGAAAGATTCAATTATAACATAAAAAGAGCTAAAATGGAAAACTTAGATCAAGATACTTTAAAAATATCGCTTGTTAAAAGCCATTAGAGATGAGTAGATAGACATTCTCAACATGATGGGTATGGTAGATATCTATCAACTCACATTACCTAAAATTGGTGGATTATGCATTCATCTCTCTAGGGAAAAAATAAAAAACTGGGAAAAATCCAAGAGATCCTTCTCTCTTTAGAGTGAATAAATTTACAACTAGAATAGTAGTAGGGTAGAAATTGAAAATATGCTTGATGAATTTAAAACATATATTTTAGGGAGTCTTAGTGAACAGATAGACACCCTTAAATTAAAAAACAAGCAGAAAGCCGAAACTGATACCTTAGTTATTTTATGTCCTAAATGCATAAAGAAGCATGCCTTAAGAGAATGTCCTCTTGATGTAAAAGCCATAGAGACCTGTGTGATTTTCTCAGAAAATAATGAAACTAAGATTTTCTCTTCAATCCCACATCTTAAGGCTATTTTTCAAGAGGAAGTAAATTCAAATCCAGCAGAACCTATTTTCTTTATCTCTAGAAGACCATGGTAGGGGCCGCAAACTAAAGGTTTTAACAACTAAATGTATACTCAGCCCCCACAAAATAATTGGAATTCTTGGCAGCAACCTTGGTCCCAACCTCAACGTTGGGCATAAGGAATGCAAAATCCATATGGTATATATTCTCAATACTACCAATATCCTCCATCTTATCCAAAATATCCACCCCAAGAATTTCCACAACAAAATCAATAACCCCAACTCCAAAACCAAAACCCACAACTTTCATTACCATTTCCACAAAGACCAAACCAACTACCTCCCCAGCCATTTCCAAAACCCAATAATAAAAATCCTTAAAATGCTTACACTATAGAATGACAACAATTTCCAACTTACGTGATTACTCCACTAGATCTTAATGATGTTCAACTTAGATCAGGTAGAAAATTAGAAAGGAAAAAGCCTTATGTTGTTATTCAAGAACAACATAATTTTGATAAAGAAATTTCTCTACAACAAAATAAAAGTTATGAAGAAGGAAAAACTCTTCAACATAACTAGAATTCTGAAAATGAAAAACAAGAAAAACCAATAAACTCAACTCCTATCATAGAGTAACTATTAGTATCTATTTCTAACCCTCCTTTTCCTGAAATATTACAAGTTGATAGAGGGGTAGAAAAAACATATAACCAATTATGATTTTTTAGATGAATTGAAAAATGTCTATATCAATGTTCCTTTGCTACAGGCCATTAAAGAGATTCCAATTCTAGCCAAAACAATAAGAGAGTTGAGCATGAAGAAACCAGGAAGAAAAACAAAAGATATAAAAAGAGGTCAATTATTAGGAAAAATTGCAGACATTGTGATGGGAAAAATTTCCATACAAAAATATTTAGATCCAGGAAATCTAGTTGTAAAAACACATATCAATGGAATTGAAATTCCAAATACAATGATTGATTTAGGAGCAGCCATAAACATCATGAGAAAACAAACCATGGAATAACTCAAGCTTCCTAATATTCAGTGTATGCCTACATTACTACAATTATCAGACATATTAGTAATCAAGCCAGATGGTGTATTAGAAGACATTTCAGTATCCTTAGACTCTTGGGAGTATCCAGACGATTTTATGATTTTAACCCCCAAGAACAATCTAGGAGGACATCCACTAATATTAGGAAGACCTTGGTTGGCTACAAATGATGCTTTCATTAGTTGTAGATCTGGTGACATGTATATCTATGATGGTAATTAAACGAAGAAATTCACTCTATATCCTCTAGTAAAAAAAATCACAGAATTAGAAGATGATGAATGTATTGATGATGACAATGACATACAACCTCTATTTACCTTTTCTGGTATTAGTGAAGATAGTCAAATCTTAAATTCAATAGAAAACTTTGAATCATATTCAGAATATGAACATGATCATTTTCAAGAAAAATGCAATATTGAATACTTGTCAACTAGGTAGATGTCTATATATTCTATGGAAGAATTTGGTAACTCTACAGTTGAAATATTTCCAAGAATATATTTGAACATAAACAAAAAGTTGGAAATATTACAACAAGAAAAGTTAATCAAAACATTACAACAAAATTATTCTGCATAAGCATGGGAATACACTGACATGAAAGGAATTAGCCCTAAGACTTGTATACATCACATCTACATTGAGGAATATTGTAAACCTATTAGACAACCTCAAAGAAGGATGAAATCAAATCTTAGGGAAATTTTGAAAGAAGAATTACAAAAATTGCTGAATATAAACTTCATTTACCCAATTTCAGACAGTCAATGGGTTTCTCCCATAGTGATTTTACCTAAAAATAATGGGGTATGCACTGACTATCGAGAGTTGAATAAAGCTACCCTAAAAGATCGTTTTTTATTACCTTTCATAGATCAAGTATTAGATACATTAGCAGGAAAGAAGTATTTCTCATTCTTGGATGGTTTTGGTGGTTACAATCAAATTCAGGTAGCACCTAAAGACCAAGATAAAACCACATTCACCTGTCCATGGGGAACCTATGCCTACTGAGTAATTCCTTTTGGTTTTTGCAATGCACCTGCAACATTCCAAAGGGAAATATTAGGATTTTTTCTGATCTAATACATGATTGTGTGGAGGTATATATGGATGATTTTACAGTTTATGGGAATTCATTTGAAGAAGCTTTAAAATTTTTGGAAAAGGTTCTTAAAAGATGTAAAGAAGCAAATCTTTCATTAAGTCATGAAAAATTCTTTATAATGTTGACTGAAGGAATTGTTTTAGGAAATCACATTTCAAGAGACATAATTAAAGTTGATTCATCTAAGGTTGAAGTCATCTCCAAATTATCAATTCCAAGTTGTCAAAATGATGCTAGAAGTTTTCAAGGATTCACAGGGTATTATAGAAGATTTATAGACTTGACTAAAATATCATCCCCACTCTTCAAATTTCTTACCAAAGATTGTGAATTCTATTGGAATCCTGATTGCCAATTGGCATTTGAAACTTTAAAAACAAAATTTTCTGAAGCACCCATCTTAAGAGGCCCAAATTGGAAACTACCTTTTTAAATTTCAACATATGCTTCAGATACATCTATAGGAGCTGTATTAGGACAAAAATATTTAATCCCCTATGCCATCTATTACACAAGCAAAAATTTGACTCCTGCTGAGTTAAATTACACTGTAACTGAAAAATAATTTCTAGCTATTGTTCATGCTATCAATAAATTTAGACATTATATCATCGGCTATGAAAGCTTTATTCATATAGATCATTCTGCAATTATATATTTAATGAATAAATATATTACTAATGGCATAGTCACACTATGGTTATTGCTCCTGCAAGAATTCAATATCACCATTCTAGACTGACTTGGAAAACAAAACACAGTTGTTGATTTATTGTATAGAATTAAAAATGTTAAAAATGATACTCCAGTATAAGATAAATTTTCTGATGAATATATTTTTGCAATAACTACTAAAACTCTTTGGTTTGCAGATATTTCTAATTACTTAGTCACAGGAAAGTTACCTGCACACTTGTTTCCTAGAGAGAATAGAAAAATTATTCAAACAAGTGCATTTTAATCATGGGTTAATGATGAATTGTATAAAACCAGTCCAGATCTCATCATCAAAAGGTGTGTTAGAGAATATGAAATGCCTGATATTCTCAAGGCATGTCATGATGAACCTTGTGATGGACAATTTGTTGATAAGAGGACTGCCTATAAAATCCTTCATTTAGGATATTTTTGGCCATCCATCTTTAAAGATACTAAGGAGTATGTCAAAAGGTGTGACAACTGTCAAAGAATGGGGAAACCTGTTCCTACAGATGAAATTCCATTAAAAACTCAGGTACTCATTGAACCATTTGAAAAATGGGCCCTAGATTTTGTTGGACCAATCAATCCACCATCTAATCAAAAGAAATAGAGTCTGGTATGTAATGATTATGTCACTAAATGGGTAGAGGCTAAAGAACTTTCTTTAACTAATGAAAATATTGCAGTTAATTTTATTTTTGAGGTTATTTTCACTCGTTTTTGTGTCCCAAGGGAAATTGTGATAGATCAGGAAACCCAATTTACATCCGAGTTGGTGGAAAATCTTGTGGAGAATTACAAGATCAAACATAGAAGATCCACTCCTTATCATCCACAAGAAAATGGTCAAGTGGAGTCTACTAATAAAAGTTGTTAGATTTAATTAAAAACAGGGCCAAAAGGCAGTTCTCATCATCCAGATTCCAATGGTGCAAATGACGCTCAAATCTGAGTTTGTATTCTTAAGATATTTGCAGTCAAAGTTTTGGTTAACTAGGCTCACTAGCTAAATTTGACAGAGAGTCAAATAAATTTGGATTCCAGCTAAAAATGGCGGACCTGCTAAATTTGGCAAAAATTAAACAAGAAACAAAATGGCACTTAACAGCGATGCTTTCTGGCATTTTGAAATGGCAAAATTTTCGCCTCTTTAAAATTTCTGGTTACCCTTAAAATTGGGTCAGAATTTTTTGACCACATTATTTTAAATAAATTTAAAAATAATAACAATAATAATAGGGTGGTGGACTGCCACCACTGCCAATATCCCAACCATATATGTATATACATATATATATATATATATATATATATATATATATATATATATATATATATATATATATATATATATATTTTTCACAACGAAACCTATTTAAAATTGACCGACAAGGCTCAAATTACCCGATCAGAATGTCGCTTCTAACAAAGCGACCAACATGATATGCCATACCACAAAACGCTAAATAAAAAAAACAATGTGCAAGGTTTGAACTAATGACTATCTAGAACCCGACAAAACAATAACCGTGGGCCAACCAAGATGCCATCCCATCAGGTTTTGAAAATAATGCCCACACTTTTACCATTCACCCACCAACGAAGGCCGAAGGAACAAGGAGAGGAACAGAGGTGAAACACCACAACAAGGAGGAACCTTGACGAGGTATAACTACGACGTAGTGGAACCTTGAGTAGAATAATCTTGAAGGAGTCTTTAATATTCCCTTGGAGCCAAATTTTGACAAAGTCGGAATGATGCCAATTTTATACTCAGATTGATCAAAAATTTTCCAGGAGTCTGATGGCGTGGTCAGTTTTCTGATATGAGTAGCAAATTTTGTAGAAGAATAATGTTGAGGGCAGAACCATGAATGTGGAACCTTGATGTAATAATTTACATGGAATCTGAAATATTCGCTGGAGGCCTGAAAATGATAGTTTCAGAACCAGGCCAACTTTATACTCATTTTTATCATTTTTTCACAAGGAACGTGATGGTGAAATCAATTTATTCAAATAAGCGGCTAAATTTTAGTCAACCCACATAAGAGAATCTTTGAGGAATCTTTGAGATTCTAGGGGAGCCTAAATTTAACCAAGTCAGAAATGGTTCAAGTAAATAGTAATATTTCACGATTTTTCGCTAATAATTTAACTGCGCAATCCATTTCTTCAATATAGGAGTGCTTTTTTAGGCCATGTCCGAAAGTGGAGGTATAAGATGAACTAATGCCATGTCTTCTTTTAATTTTGCTGAGATGATTATTTGATGATGAGGTCCTTGTTTTCCATTTTGTTGGAGGATTCTTGTATGCCACTTCTTGTGATAGTTCTTATAGAAGAGTGTCTCGTGGAGAGACATGTCACTCTAGTTAAGGGAGTTATTCTTTGCATTGAAAAAGAACACATCATGTATTCGTCATCATCTTGTAGCAATTAATGAAGTGACCTCCCCAGTCTTTGACCCCCAACCTGGAGACGTAATCCATATTGGGTGAACTCTGTTATCAATTTATGCATGTTCTTTGATTTGATGGTTGCCTTTATGTTTCCTATTCTTTAAGGTATGCACATGTGTTTTTTCCTACTCTTTCACATGTAATTATAATAATATTACAAAAGTAATAGACCTTGGCTAATTCTGGTAGCTGAGAGATCCAGATCAAGTATCGCATCAGAGCGATATTCTTGCTAATGCAAATTGCGAGAGTGAATGATAACCAAAGATTGATCGTGCAACAAGAAATAAAATGGAGGATTGCAAAGATCTCTACAAGGCCTTCTAAAAAATGGAAAAAAATGGTAGATATAATGTATGAATATTATGATGAGAAAATGGAATGAGAGGAACAAGAGAAAGAGAGAGCATAGGATGATGCTCCATCTCCATCTTCAAGTGAGTATACTTCATCTTCATCTTCTTCTCATCATTCAAATGAAAATATCAATCAAAGCCTTCAAGAAGGGAATGCTAAATTGAGGAGACTTATAGAAGAAGTAGTAGAGGAGAAGAAAATATCGAAGCTTTAGTTACGAGCCACGGAAGAGTCCTTGGAAAGATCGAAGTGCACTGAGGGCTTGGTCAAGACATCATCACCTGCTTCAAAATCAAAAAATGAGGTAAACAATGTTGATAGTTCTTCAATTTCATTTTCACATGATGTTATTTCTGTTGGAATCCTTGAGGTACCCAATTCAGGATTGGGGTACACTGAAAGACAATTCTCGAAGGTAGCTTAAGCAAGGGGTTCTTTAGATAAAGAATCCAAGCCATTGTCAAAATAATCAAGGAAATAGGATGATGGGAACACATAATAATCTTCACATGATAGTGCACATTGCAGAGGAAGAGTTAAGGCAAGATTTCATCGCCAGGATTTCGCCAAAGACAACCAAGTGAGGTATAAAAAGTCTTAGTATTATAAATTCATTTTGATTACAAACATATTGTTAATGATGATCAGAAATCATGGCATAAAAAACCTTGTAGTTTTTGTGGCTTGTATAACCATGTTGTTGCTAAGTGTTGGAAAAGGATGGCAACAAGAAAGAGGACAAGACGTTAAAGGCCTTCTCCACATCGGGGAAGGAAGAAGGTTATGCAGGTCTGGAGGAAGAATATTTTTTTTATTCATTGCAACAAAGGTGGACATCAGAGAGCCACATGTTGGGAGATCCATCCAAAGCAACGTCTTAAGAAGGACAAAGTGCCTACGCAGGAACTTGTTGGTTAAGTTTTTCAACAAGAAAAACATCTACGAAAATATGACACATTCACTATTGAGTGAGAGGTGTTTTTATTAGATATAGTAGCAATTCATGAAAAATTTTTGTAAATCACATGTTTTGAAATGGTTTTAAAAGTGATGAAGTGTTTATCATCTCTTATGAATGCAACATGATGATGTTTTTGGCCTTTTTGTTGATAGTTGGTGTATTGGTTTTTGTTATGAGTCTAATGTAAACTTGACCAAAGTGCATGTTATAAACTATTGCGAAGTATGGGGTTTGATTGGGTCATGTTTGGTATTGTAATTGAAAATGTATTTTGCAAGATGTACTATAGGTTTCCATAGAGTACAAGTTTAAGTTCATCACTTGTGGCTCCAAAGAAAAAAGGTGATGGAGAAGGAAGTATGACCTGTTAAGGAACTTGTTGTGCAGGCGAGGGAGTATAAAAAATTGCATATTATGTTCATGCTTTTGGAGGACCAAAAAATCCTTAGTGGGGAGGAATGATCCAGGTATCTCCAGAAAGGCTCAAAAACCAGAGGGCTTAGGACAGGCTCAAAAATAAAAGTTATTGGATTTCATCAAAACTAGGACCAAAACGTATATCTCATAATCTTGATTCTAATGGCACAAACGACACTCAAATATGAGCTCGTATGCTCAAGATATTCACAGTCAAAGTTTTGTTCAAATAGGACCACTAGTTAAATTTGGCAGAGTGCCAAATAAATTTTGAGTCTAGATAAAAATGGCATACTTGCTAAATTTGGTAGTAGTTAAACATGCGAAAAAATGGAACTTAATGGTGACGGTTTCCAGCAATCGGAAATGGAAAAATTGTAGTCTCTTTAAAATTTCCGGTTACCCTTAAAATTCGATCGAATTTTTTTCACCATATTGTTTTAAATCAAATTGAAAAAAATAAAATAACAATGAGGTGGCGGGCCACTACCCCCGCCAACCCCCCAACCATATATATATACAACTAAAATTTCGTTGGCCATAACGACACCCATTCAAAATGGGCCCGACGAGTCTCGAACCCACTCGACTGTGTAGGCCGACCCACCCAACAAGCGACCCAAAATATGATATGCCATACCACAAACCGCAAAAGTAAAAAAATAATGTGTGAGGTTTAAAATGGCATCTAGCCAGAACCCAACAGACTAATAACAATGGGCCAACTAGGATGTCAGCCCATCGGGTTTGAAAATAACGCCAAAAAATTATATAAAACCACACTTTTACCATTCACCCACCAATGAAGGCCAGAGGAACCACGAGCAGAACATAGGTCGAATGCCACAACAAGATAGAACATTGACGATGTGGAACCATGATGCGGTGGAAACTTGAGTAGAAGAATCTTGAAGGAATATTTAAGATTCCCTTAGAGCCAATTTTTGACAGAGTTGGAATCATGCCAATTTTATACTCAGATTGATCAAAATTTCGTCAGGAATCTGATGGCGTGGTCATTATTCTAATATGAGTTTTTGTTTTTTATTTTTATTTATTTATTATTTTTTTCATTTTTTTCAGAAGTAGAATGTTGAGGGTAGAGCCACGAAAGTGGAACCTTGACGCATGAATCTACATGTAATCTAAAATATTTGTTGGAGGCTTGAAAATGAAAATTTCAGAACCAGAACAATTTTATACTCATTTTTCTCAATTTTTCACAAGGAGCGTTATGGTGAAATTAGTTTCTTCATCTGAGAAGCTAAATTTTAGTCAGCCTGCAAAAGAGAATCTTTAAGGAATCTTTGAGATTCCTAGGGAAACCAAATTTGACCGAGTCAGAAAGGGGTCAAGTTTATAGTCAAATTTCAAGGCTTTTTGTTAGGAATTCAACTTCACGTTCCATTTATTCAGTAGAGGAGTGCATTTTTATGCAATTTCCAAAAGGCGATGATTTGATGTTGAGACCCTTGTTTTCCATTTTGTTGGAGGATCCTTTTATGCCACTTGATGTGAGAGTTTGATATTTTTTCATGCTGAAGGAGAGCTCATATGAGTGAGAGTTCTTATATAAGTCCGTCGTGTGGAGATACATGTCATTCTAGTTAAGGGAGCTCTTCCTTGTATTGACAAAGAACACATCATGTATTCATCATCATCTTGTAGCAATTAATGAAGCGACCTCCCCACTCTTGACACCGAGCCTGGAGATGTAACCCACACTCGGTGAACTCCATTATCAACTTTTGTGTGTTCTTTGATTTGAAGGTTGCCTTTATGTTTCCTCTTCTTTAAAGTATGCACATGTGGTTTTTCATATTCTTTCACATGCAATTTTGGTAACATCATAGAAGTAAAAGATCTTGGTTAATTCTGGTAGCTGAGAGATCCATATCACTTATATACTTGGGCAAGGGCCCCTTCATGAATGGTCATGTCCTTAGAGACATGCCTCTTCATAACTAATTGTTAATTAATTAATCATTATTACTTTCTTTTTTTTTTCTTTTTCTTTTTTCTGAATAAATTTTTTTTTTTTCTCTGAATAAGTCTAATCTATTAGTATACAAAAAAGGTTACATGGAGGCCAAGGCCTCAGAATTTCTGGCCCATGGTATGGGCATTCTGATACATCAGACATGTTCATAATTTATCAAGCAAATCAACAAGAGAGTGCCACCCTCATAGGGGAAACTAGCCATGAAGCTCCGACAGTTTATAAAAACACAGTAACGAAGAGAAATTATGCATACAAAATTGTTCCCAGTAAAATAACACAGCCGCCTGCAAAGGGGAAACCGACGACTTGACAAACTATAAATTTGAAAGTGACCAAGCAGTGGCAACGAGCAAGTTATAGTGACTAACTTGGGTTGTTGTCCATCCAAAATCATGCATAAATGGAGATTAACCATTTAAGTACCTTGAGAGGAGGGGGGAGAATTGACCACACGAAAGGAATAGGTGTAAGGGTCGTCCTCGTCCTGCTTATCATCTTTAGCACTAGAACAGCCTCACTTGGTGTCACCTGAACCAACTTCAACTTTGAGATCCTGCGAAGTGCTGCACTCGACCGCTTTTATTTTCTGGCCGCCTCTGGAGGGAGAGCTAGGCCTTTCAGCATCCTGATACGCCAGATCAGTTCTAGGAAGCATGATACTCATTTCAGGGGGCTCCTCTTTAAAATCAATGGTAATGGTGGTTGTAATAGTCGACTTGTTGATCAAACAAGGGAAACGGAGCTGGGCGGAATGTTGATGACCAGGGACAAGACTGGAAATGCCTCTTACTGGCTGAGAAAGCCCACGACTAACATTGATGCCACGACCACTTCTGGTCTCAGGGAAATGGCCTAATGAGTTTTCCAAGGAAGGAGACGAGGAGCTTAGAGAGGTGGAGGGAGGGTGGCAGGGTGGACGACCACGGCTCGAGCCGCGATGACACTGCATCCTCTGATGCAGACGAGGCATTGGACACAGATGAGAATGACTGAGCAGGACAGAGCAAGACTCGGAGGGTAGGGAATGAGCAAGTAGACCAGTGCAAAGCTCTGAAGGTAGAGAATGGGAAAACGAAACAGGGAAAGAGTCAGAGGGAGACTAGAGTCCCCGAGGACAATGAGAGCTCTGCGTTACATGAAAATTCGGGATGAAGTCAATGCAACAAAAAATTGAACATCTACGCACAGTGTTGGTTCTAGAGCTTTGCTCTGAGACAGCCGGGGAGCAGAATGAGCACATAGGCAACAAAGCAGGCGTGAAGCTTCTGTAGGAAGCCATATTGCTGAAGAATGGGCATGAGCATGGGCGATTGCGCTGCATAAATGCAGTGGGGCGGTTGGAAGCCTTGTCGTAAATGCTATTAATGAGGACGAGGACAAGAGGAAGGGTGGTGGTGGTAGAAACCCACACGAAGACCCATACCCTCTACCACGTATCATGCCCTTTGATCACCCGCATCCGGGGCATTATTACTATTTATTATTATTTATACTATTTTTATATATTTTATTCATAACATTTCCTTCCTCTTTAGAAAGCTTTATCCTCAAAGATTATTGATGACAAGGTGTGTCATTTTTTCTTAATCTTATAATCTATTCACATCTTTCATGCTTATTTTATTTCTCATCTTTGATGATACAAGATGATAAGATCCTTGGAGTGATAAATAAAATTCTCGAGATAAGAAGGGATTTGACCATCCTAAATTAATCTTTTGTGGACTCTTGTTGTTACTCAATACTTCATGTGAATTTTTATCATAAGATTGAATTTCACTGATATTAGTAGCATTTGGAACATAATTTTGTTGTTTATGTTCTTAGTTATATGGATATGCAGACTGACTAAGATGTCTAATCTTGTGATTCATATGTTGATAAAGAGTTTTTGTGGTTTGATTTTCCCTTATCATGTGTGTGGAAACATACTGATTTACTTCAAATATTGATGTTATTGAGTTGGTTACATAATCCTCATTTGGATTTTTCTTCATCTAAACTACAACATTGAAATATGTTTTAACTGGATTGTCAACTTCTTGAGTTTTGATATTCGTCGGACTGGTATTCTCTCCTTTTTCTTTAGCTTGAATTTCTACATTCGATGCTTCCTTCTTGATAAGTTTTTGTACCTTGTTTTCCAACAATTTCTTGTCCTTCTTAAGCTTCTCAATTTACGTCAGTAATTTTCCGCTATGGTCCTTAAGCCGATAAATTTTTTCATTTTTTTCAGCGGTGATTTTGTGAAGTTCCCTTTGGATATTTTGTATCATATGTTTAATCTCTTGAAAAATCACTTTTGAGATATATTGCATGTATTCTGGTGTTACTAAATATGGCTTCAATGTAATGTCCTGTAATGTCATTTTTCTCTTTTTGTAGGAAAATGTTAAAATTTTCTTCTTTGTATTTAGTGTGAAGGATCCTAAATTTTCCACCCAGTGTGAACCCAAAATAATGTAACTTGATCGCTCCATAGGAATTGGACTGAGAATCGTGATATAAATGTATAATAAGCAATGTTTAATTGTAAATTGGTTATGTCATATTGTTTTTCGTCAAAAAAAATCTAATTTTTTGATTATATTTGATTCATTAATCACTAATTGGTTTGCAATTTTGGGTTTTATATATTTTTTATCTTCTGCGGGCGAGATATAAATAGTAACATCTTTTCTTGCAATAACCCCTTCAATTCTAAATAGCACTAAAGCATAGTTATATGAAATTTATGGAAATCTTCCTTCTTTTTTTGTTATAGATTCATTTTATTTCTCGTCATTAATGGAGTCCATTTTTTGTTCATCAATAAAATGAAACTTTGATTAAGGAGTTTAAATATTCTTCATGTGAGTGACCCACTTCTTCAAAACATACTAAAGTCCACTTTGAACACCTTTAGGAATTACTTTATTAATAAAAATTCCTTTTTATATTTAACATTTTAAAACTGATATATAGATATATATATATATATATATATATATATATATATATATATATATATCCTCCTTTATGTTTCCTCTTCTTTAAAGTATGCACATGTGGTTTTTCATACTCTTTCACATGCAATTCTTCTAATATTACAAAATTAATAGATCTTGGTTAATTCCGGTAGCTGAGAGATCCATATCAAGTATGGTATCAGAACGATATTCTTGCTAATCCGAATTGTGAGTATGAATGATAACTAGAGATTGAACATGCAATAATAATTAAAATGGAGGATCACAAAGATCTCTACAAGGCCTTCTACAGAATGGAAAACATGGTAGATATAATGTATGAATATTATGAGAAGAAAATGGAAAGAGAGGAACAAGAGAAAGAGAGAGCATAGGATGATGTTCCATCTCCATCTTCGAGTGAATATACTTCATCTTCATCTTCTTCTCATCATTCAAATGAAAAGATCAATCAAAGCCTTCAAGAAGAAAATGATAAATTGAGGAGACTTATACAAGAAGTAGAAGAGGAGAAACATAGATTGAAGCTTCAATTATGAGCCATGGAAGAGGCCTTGGAAAGGTCGAGGTGCAACGAGGGTATAGTGAAGCCATCATCACCTGCTTCAAAATAAACAAATGAGGTAAAAAATGTTGATAGTTATTCAGTTCACATGATGTTATTTTTGTTGGAATCCTTGAGGTACCCCAATCCTGAGGTACCCATTTCAGGATTGGAGTGCACTGAAGGACGATTCTCGAAGGTAGCATAAGCAAGGGGTTCTTCAGACAAAGAATCAAAGCCATTGTTGAAATCATCAAGGAAATAGGATGATGGGAACACATTACAGAGGAAGAGTTAAGACAAGCTCTCATCGCCATGATTTCACCAAAGAAAACCAAGTGAGGTATAAAAAGTCTTAGTATTCTAAAGTTCATTTTGATTACAAGAAAATTGTTAATGATTATCAGAAATTATGACATAAAAAACCTTTTAGTTTTTGTGGCTTGTATAACCATGTTGTTACTGAGTGTTGGAAAAATATGGCAACAAGAAAGATGACAAGACATTAAAGGCCTTCTCCACATCAGGGAAGGAAGAAGGTTATGCAGGTCTGGAGGAAGAATAATTTTTGCAGCCATTGCAAGAAAGGTGGACATCAGAGAGCCACATGTTGGGATCTCCATCCAGAGCAACATCTCAAGAAGGACAAAGCACCCGCGTAGGAACCAATTGGTAAAGTTTTTCAACAAGAAAAACATCTATGAAAATATGACACATTCACTTTGTTGAGTGAGAGGTGGTTTTATTAGATATAGTAGAAATTCATGACAAGATTTTGTAAATCACATGTTTTGAAATGATTGTAAAAGTGATGAAGTATTTTTCATCTCTTATGAATGCAACATGAAGATGTTTTTGTCCTTTTTGTTTATAGTTGGGGTATTGGTTTATGTTACGAGTCTAATGTAAACTTGACCAAAAAGTGTGTTTTAAACTCTTGCAAAGTATGGGTTTTGATTGGGTCATGTTTGGTATTGTAATTGAACATTTATTTTGCAATATGTACTATAGGATTGCATAGAGTACAAGTTTCAGTTCATCACTTGTGGCTCCAAGGGAAAAAGGTGAAGGAGAAGGACGTGTGACCTGTTAGGAAACTTCTTGTGTTGGTGAGGGAGTATAAAAAATTTCATATTATATTCATGCTTTTGAAGGACCAAAAACTCCTCAGTCGGGAGGAACGATCCAGGTGGTTCTAGAAAGGGTCAAAAACCAAAGAGGGCTCATGACAGGCTCAAAAATCAAAGTTATTGGATTTCATCAAAGCTAGGAATAGAACATATATCTCATCATATTGATTCCAATGGCACAAATGCCACTCAAATCTAAGCTCATATGCTAAAGATATTCACAGTCAAAGTTTTGGTCAACTAGGCCCACTAGCTAAATTTGGCAGAGTCCCAACTAAATTTGGAGTCTAGATAAAAATGGCGGACTTGCTAAATTTGGTAGTAGTTAAACATGTGAATAAATGGAACTTAACGGTGACGGTTTCCGGTGGTCGGAAATGGAAAAATTATCGTCTCTTTAGAATTTCCGGTTACCCTTAAAATTCGGTTAGAATTTTTTCATCATACTATTTTAAGTCAATAAAAAAAATAATAATAATGGGGTGGCATGCCACCAGCCCTGCCAATCCCCCAACCATATATATATATATATATATATATATATATATATATATATAACTAAAATTCTATTGGCCATAATGACACCCATTAAAAATGGGTCCGACGAGGCTCAAACCCACTTGACCGTGTTAGCCGAACCACCCAATAGGCAGCCCCAAATATGATATGCCATACCACAAACCGAAAAGGAAAAACAATAATGTGCGAGGTTTAAAATGGCATCTAGTCAGAACCCAACAGGCCAATAACATTGGGCCAACCAAGATGCCAACCCATCGAGTTTAAAATAACTCCAAAAAATTATAAACCCACACTTTTACCATTCACTCACCAACAAAGGCCAGAGGAGCCACAAGGAGAACATAGGCCGAATGCCACAACAAGACAGAACCTTGACGAGGTGGAACCATGATACAGTGGAAAATTGAGTAGAAGAACCTTGAAGGAATCTTTAAGGTTCCCTTAGAGCCAATTTTTGACAGAGTCGGAATCATGCCAAGTTTATACACATATTTATCAAAATTTCACCAAGAATATGATGGCGTGGTTAGTTTTCTAATATGATTTTTTTATTCTTATTTTATTTTTTTCAAAAGCAGAATGTCGAGGGTACAACCATGAAAGTGGAACCTTGACGCAGGAATCTGCATGTAATCTGAAATTTTGTTGGAGGCTCGAAAATGACAATTTCAGAACCATAACAACTTTATACTCATTTTTCTCAGTTTTTCACAAGGAATCTGATGGTGAAATTAGTTTATTCATCCGAGCAACTAAATTTTAGTTATCCCACAAAATAGAATTTTTGAGGAATATTTGAGATTCCCAGGGAGCCCAAATTTGACCGAGTTAGAAAGGGGTCAAGTTTACAGTCATATTTCATGGTTTTTTGTCAGGAATTCAACTTCACATACCGTTTCTTCTTCATAGGTATACATTTTTAGGCCATTTTCAAAAGTGGACGTATAAGATGCACTGATGCCATATCTTCTTTTGATTTTTTCTAAGACGATGATTTGATGTTGATATCCTTGTTTTCCATTTTGTTGGAGGATCCTTTTATGCCACTTCATGCGAGAGTTTGATATTTTGTCATGCTGAAGGAGAGATCATATAAGTGAGAGTTATTATAGAATAAATTCTTGTGGAGATACATGTCACTCTAGTTAAGGGAGCTCTTCCTTTTATTTTCAAAGTACACATCATGTATTCATCATCATCTTGTAGAAATTAATGAAACGACCTCCCCACTCTTGACACCAGGCCCAAATATGTAACCCACACTTGGTGAACTCCATTATCAACTTTTGTATGTTATTTGATTTGATGATTGGCTTTATGCTTCCTCTTCTTTAAAGTATGCACATGTAGTTTTTCATACTCTTTCACATGCAATTCTAGTAACATCATAGAAGTAAAAGATCTTGGTTAATTCCAATAGCTGAGAGATCTAGATCACTTATATACCTAGGAAAGGGCCCCTTCATGATGGTCATGTCCTTAGAGACATGCCTCTTCATAACTAATTATTATTTAATTAATCATTATTACTATTTATTATTATTTATAATATTTTTATATATTTTATTCATAACATTTCCTTCCTCTTCATAAAGCTTTATCCTTAAAGATTATTGATGACAAGGCGTGTTATTTGTTCTTTATCTTGTAATATATTCACATCTTTTAGACTTCTTTTATTTGTCATCTTCGATGATGCACGATGATAAGATCCTTGGAGTGATAAATAAAATTTTCGAGATGAGAAGAGATTTGACCATCCTAAATTAATCTTTTGTGGACTCTTGTTGCTACTGGATTCTTCGTGTGAATTTTTATCATAAGATTGAATTGAATTGATATTAGTAGTCTTTGGAACATAAGTTTTTTGTTTCTATTCTGAGTTATATGGATATGCAGACTGACTGAGATGTATAATGTTGTAATTCATATGTCGATAAAGAGTTTTTGTGGTTTGATTTTCCCTTATCATGTGTGTGGAAAATTCTTGATTTACTTCAAATACTGATGTTATTGAGTTGGTTACATAATCTTCATTTGGATTTTTCTTCGTCTAAACTACAACATCGAAATATGTTTTAGCTAGATTGTCAAACTCTTGAGTTGTGATATTCGCAAGATTGATATTCACTCCTTTTTCTTCAGCTTGAATTTTTACATTCAACACTTCCTTCTTGATAAGTTGTTGTACCTTGTTTTCCAACAACTTGTTATCCTTCTTAAGCTTCTCAATTTGCGTCAGTAATTTTCTGCTATGGTCCTTAGCCAATAAAATTTTTCATTTTTTCAGCAGTGATTTTTTCAACTTCCCTTTGGATATTTTTGTCAACTTCCCTTTTTCTTGAAAAAATATTTTTGAGATATCTTGCATGCCTTTTGGTGTTACTAAATATGGCTTCAATGTAATGTCCTGTAATGTTATTTTTCTCTTTTTGTAGGAAAATATTAAAAATTTCTTCTTTGTATTTAGTATGAAGGACCCTAAAGTTTCCATCCAAGGTGAACTCAAAATAATGTAACCTTGATCGCTCCATAGGGATTGAACTGAGAATTGTGATATAAATGTATAATAAGCAATGTTTAACTATAAATTGGTTATGTCATATTGTTTTTCGTCAAAAAAAGATAATTTTTCGATTATATTTGATTCATGAATCACTAATTGGTTTGCAATTTTGGGTTTTATATATTTTTTATCTTCCGTGGGTGAGATATAAATAGTAAAATTTTTTCTTGCAATAACCCCTTCAATTCTAAATAGCACTGAAGCATAATTATATGAAATTTATGGAAATATTCCTTCTTTTTTTGTTATACATTCATTTTCTTTCTCGTAATTAATTGAGTCCATTTTTTGTTCATCAATAAAATGATATTTTCTTCATGTGAGTGACCCACTTCTTCAAAATATACTAAATTCCACTTTGAACATCTTTAGGAATTACTTTATTAATAAATATTCCCTTTTATCTTTAATATTTTAAAAATCATATATATATTTATCTTCCTCTCTCTCTCTCTCTCTCTCTCTTTATATATATATATATATATTTATAAATATAAAAAAAATATCCTACTTTATACTTTTATTAACCCTTTATACTTTTTTATTAACCCTTCAAGTTTACACTTTAAAATAATTCTTTTTTCGACAGGTATATAATAAGGTAAATATAATAACATACGTGTTATTTCTTTTATAATCAGAATGAATGGTTTGAACACTTGATTGATCAATACAACCAATTATTTATCTGTCCATTAAGTTAGCTTTGTTCAGTGCAATAAAATTTGATTTCTTTATGAGGTGGGATTGGATCAGTAATATTAAAATGGCGCCGTTTGGTTTTTTTTTTTCAGTCAGAAAAAAACGCTGATGTATATTAATCAGTTCATTTACAGATCTCAGCTATACAGCGAGAAGACTAGACATATCATCTAGCAGTATACTGTACCTATATAATAAAGAGAGGCAAAGAATACAGTGGGAAACATATTACAGGAGGGTTTAAACCACATCCCATCATGATCAGAAAACCATACATCCCTGTAGAAAAATGAAAAACTATAGAGACATAGCAAAAAAGTTATACATCAGCCAGTTAGACATTAGAAAAGACATATGGCAGTTTAGGAAAATATATAAGCAAAAAATAGGATAAGATAATAGCCTGTTGATACTTTAGCACTGCATGGAGAGCCATTGTAAACTGTGGGAGCACAGACACGTGTGTAGCAGGCTCGCCTGATATACCAAAAAGAGGGAGACATAGGCACCCTGTAAAAACAAAAAAGTCAGCAGCCTCCGCCTGTGCATCTCATCTATGGAATGGGGATGGAAGTTTGTCAGATCTGGATTCCATCTCTGAAGTGAAGCACCTGCATTAAACCAAAGTCAGAGTTGATGCCTTTTTTGGAGAGCCCATCAGCCCTGGTGTTGTTTTCCCTATATATATGGCTGATGGGAGGCCTATTGAGCATCGTCCACAATCTGCACATCCTATGCACCCAACCTAGTAAAGCCGGGCACATCATAGCTGAAGTGTTTGTCACCCATCCTATAACAACCTGAGAGTCCCCATATACATGAGCATCTTGTACCTGTAGATTGGAGGCCACCAGAAGGCCACCCCAGAGGGCAATGATCTCTTCTTTATTATTGGATCCTGGTCCCCCATTCCAGTATATGTGAATCCTCTCCCTCTGTGACAATTTGATCCAGGCCCCGCAACCCATAACACCATCCACACAGGCACCATCAAAATATATAGTCGGAATGGCCATCTCATGAGGCTGAATGCGAATGGAGCCATCCCATATGGACACAGTAGGGGAGGGATGATCATCCATCCACCTCTTGATAGCAGAAAAAATTCACGGAATCTGAAAAGGAACATCATCAAATATCAAATTATTCCGCCCCAACCATACCTCCCATATGAAGAAGAAAGGCAGTGATATGTACTTTCCCCGCAGCTTGTCCCATTCCAAAGCGAAGGAGATGAAATCATCTGGGGACCATATAGGGTCCATGAAATGTGTACTAAAGAGCCTCCATAAACTCACAATGGTAGGGCAACGGAAGAATAGATGAGAGATGGACTCGAAATCACCACAGCATATGACACATCTGAACGACCCATTATATCCTCTTTTGACCAGGTTATCCCCTGTCAATATCTTACCCTTCTAGACCAGCCAGCCAAAGAGAACAATCTTTGTAGGGATTTTACTCCGCTAGAATGGTAGAAAAATCATGGACATCTATCCCTGGTATGTAGAGGCATTTAGACTTCTATATATATCTTTAACTATTAATCCGCCATCTTTCAAAGAGCCATCCCACACAATGACATCACCTTCCACATCTCAGCAAAGCCCAGCTCCACACAGGTCATCCCGAAAATGTTCCCATTCAGATGCCTCCAGTTCCCCCAGCCCCAGTTGAAGAGCACTTTTAAATTCATGAGCCTCGAATGACCAGCATCGAATTGTCTAAGCAAGATAAAGATGTCCTCTATGTGCCAATCTGAATTTCAGATCCGAAAATGGCCCCATGTTTGGAGGGAAGGCAATAAGCTTTTTGAAGTTCAATGGGATATGACCACCATCCCTGAAGAGCCATGCAAATCGTACCGCCACATAGACCAAAATATTCTTGAAACTCCACCAGATGGAAGAGATCGACTAGGGGAAAGAGAATTGCATACATAAAAGCCGATGAAGAATATCACCCTCGATGTATTTGCATTTAATGACTACACTCCATATACTGTTTCCATGTATTGCCCTCCAGAAAGACTTAATGAGCAATTCCATATTGAATATCCATGTTTTGAGGATCCCCCAACCGTCATGTTCTTTTGGCCTGCATAGGGTCTTGAGTTTGCAGAGGTGAAATTTTTGTGCCAGTTGAGAACCCCCCCACAAAAACTAGGCAATTATGCGATTGATCAACCTTATGATACGTTCAGGAAGGAAATATAAGTGACCCCAAAAAATCATCATCTGAGAAAGCACCGCCTGAATCATTATGAGATTTCCCCCAATGGAAAACCATCTGTGTGTCCACCTGAAAATCCTCCTTCTAAATTTGTCGATCAGCCACATCCAGTCGCGAATCTTATATCCGCACAGTTTGATTTTAAAACCCAAGTATGTAAAACCAGTAGTAGCCTCTCTACATTCAATCCCCAAAAAATCTGCAATGAAGGCAATCTCCTGCGGGTCCCCATATTCATATATGAGGAAAGATTTTCCCTTATTGATGGCCAGACCTGTTGCAAATTCGAAACGGATGAACATATAATGTATATAGAACCAGTGGTTCCTTTTCAGATACCAAATAACAGAAGGTCGTCGACAAACAATGAGTGAGACGAAGAAACCGAATTGGAAAAAGAGAAACCCTTTATAAAACCCTTATGCTCCGCCATGTGCATGATACTACTGAATCCATCCATGATTAGGATAAAAATTAAAGGGGACAGTGCACATCCTTGTCGAAGACCACATCAAGAAACAAAGAAATGAGTAGGGATGCCGTTTATGATAACAACGAACCGAACTGTGGAGATACATGTCATAATCCACCTGATAATCCTTATTGGAAGGCCAATCTTCAGGAGAAAAAGCTTGATATAGGACCAGTCGATAGAGTCGTAGGCCTTATAGAGGTCAACTTTCATCACAATTGCCTCCCTCTTCTCCGTGTGTATATAATGTAGCACCTCCTATGCTATTGTCGTGGCATCATGAATGGATCGGCCTTTTAAGAAACCATACTGTTCATTGGAGATGAAGGTCAATAACGTGGCCTTTAAACGCTCTGCAATGATCTTTGATGTCATCTTATATAGTACATTACAAAGTGCTATCGGTCTATAGTCTGCAAAATTTTGGGGATCAGCAGCCTTTGGGATATGTTGGATTGGTATAAGGAGTCGTGTCCATGCAAGAAGGAAACAATGACATGTCTTCATAAAAACACAGAAATGTGGTATGGCTTGAGAAGTGAGAATTCTATGGTTATAAGGCGGCTGATTGGTTATAGTGGTGTTTGACGATGGGAAAGGTGCGGGGAAGACAACAATTTATAGTATATAGTAGGAAAAATTGACTACGACTATGAAAACTGGTTCGGTGACTGGTAGGAGTTGATTGATGGTGGGGCTAAGATGTCTCGTTGTTTGAATGCCAGACAATAAGGAGAAGGCTCGATGGTGATTGTTCGAATGTTTTTTGACAAGGAGAAGGCCGAGATGGTGTCTAGGCGAAGGACTACGGTTCGACGTCTATGCAGTGGGGCTGCAACCTTTTTTATTTTTTATTAAAATTTTATTTTTGATTTTTAATTTTGATTTTTTTGGGTTATTTTTTATATTTTTTATTTTTCTCTCCTTCTATAGACACACACTTTTGTTTTTTTACCTTTTATTTATTTATTTTATAATTTTTTTTTAAACTAATGATTAAAGGTTTGATGGAAAAATGGAGAATCTCCAAAAACTATCTAGTGAAATGTTTTGATCACAATGACAACAAAGTTGACTGAGAATTGATGGCCAAAGGACATATCAAAGTGACTTTATGCAACAGTTGAGCGGTGAGAGGGTCAAAAATCTCTGATACCAATGTAATGAACAAAGTTCATATACACTCTGATACCAATGTTATGAAAAATGTTTGTTTATGCTCTGATACCAATGTTACAAGCAAAGTTTGTATGCTCTCTGATACCAATGTTACAAAGAAAGTTTGTTTATGCTTTGATACCAATGTTACGAATAAAGTTAATATACGCAACAAAATACTCAAAAGATTTGAAATATAAAATTATTCATTGTAGGATAGTAATAATTGCATAGAAATGAACAAAAGAATTGTGATGATTACAAATGAGGGCCCTCCTATATACCTAGGAAGGTGTCCCTTCATGAATTATCATGTCCTCAGAGACATGTCTCCTTATAACTAATTATTATTAAATTAATCATTATTCCTATTTATTATTATTTTTATATATTTTATTCATAACAACAAGCGTAGGGTGGTGAAGGTACATAATGGAGTTTGGTGGTGGTGAGGTCATACCTCACCCTGCCCCTTTTGGTTTTCTATAACAAAGATTTTACAGTGTATTGGATATTTTATTGAGTATTTGGGTGTATCTGTTGTTGATTTGGGAATTGGTGGTGGATTAACTCCTTGGTTCATCATTTCATTCACACTCATGCTGACAAAGGGTCAATGTTCATTCTCTTTATTAACTCCTCAACGAGTGGTCCTGTGTTCAAATTGGTTGTTGTCCTTTCGAATTCGGTGCTCTAGGATCATGATTTTGTAGGTGTTTCATATCCTTTCCCTGTACTGGTTAGTAGCTGCTGGTATCCTAGAAATTTCTTATTTTGGTTATAGTTTGTAGTTTTCTCCTTGTCATATGTTGAGGCTATGTAAAAATTGGGTGTTCTACCCTTGTATTTGTTATAAACTTTTATATTTTATACTTGGAGGAACTAGGGCTTCTTTATTTCGTCTGGGGTCATTCATTATCCTCTTCCTATTTCTTTTTTACCATGCCTCAGTCTTTGTGGATATCACTTTATGGGGGTACTTTATAAAATAATTTGGCATATATCACCGTGGTGTCTAGTGTGGGGAATTTTATAGCCCTCTCTCACGGTGAACCTTGGGTTTGGTGGCTGGGGGACAATTTCCTTCTGTTCTATTCAAATCCTCATAGGTTTGTTAGAAATATTTTTGTGTTATGAGGGTACTTGTTATTTCTGTGGTTGTCGCCCTTGTTCTCTTGCACTCATCACCATGCCTCCATGCTAACACATGGCTAGTCATAGAGGTGGAGCTAGTTATTCTGGGGTTTATCATCGCTGGTTGTCTGCATGGGAATCGATTACCTCATATTTTGATTATGTTCCTCTAAAAATCCGTTGGGAAATTAAACATCTATAGTTGAAAGATTTTGGAGATCGTCCCTACTTTTGTGATTTGGGAAAGGTGATGGTCTCCATTGGATCCCAAACCCATATAATTTCAGAAAAGAAGATTGCATTTCATGCATTCTCTCTCTGCTCATCAGTTAATGGATACCCTACTTCATATGGTTTTCTGGGATAGGAAAGTTGATAACTAAAAGTTTTTTGCTGGTCAAGAGGATATAAAGCACTTTCTCAGGAATATACTCTTTTTTTTTCTTTTCTTCTAGAAGATCTAAAATTCGAGGAGAATCTGCCTCTCAAAACCTGACCATCCTCTAATTCTTTGCAAGTAAACAAAATGGGTCTTAAAAGGTAAACATGTTTCACAACCTCTTCAATATGGTGAGTATGGTTTTCACTGATGAAATTTAAAAAGTAACACATTCACATGAAACTAAAAATGACAAACACAAAGAGAAGAAAGAAACATTTGATCACTAATTTCACCTCCTAGGATACGTCTCCGGGCTTGCTCCAATATTTAGACCAGTCTATTGATTTCAACAAAAAATGTGTACATAGAAATTGTTGATAGTAGAGTGGCTTGTTTCTCCTATAGAGAAACATTATCCAACAAAGAATTATCACTCCAAAAATATGAATCCCTACAATAAGACATGAAAATTTCAACATAAAAAGAAATCACACAACAAGTCCTTATACTCCACCTGAAATCCAAGTACATGAAAAACATACAACAAATCCATAATGAGTTGGTGAAAAAAACTTCTCTCATGAACACATATTGAGAAAAGACTAAAGCAATATATTCTACTGAAGCAGCAGCTACTGTAGATGAAATTAGTAGGCTGGAAAACCCCTAACTAGGTTCTATCCATGTTCAAAACGCCTTCACACTCCTTCAAAACTCTGATTTTCACTAGCACTCAGATACTTGACTATGCACAAATTCCATCATAAATTTCTCAAGTCAAATAACTAATACTTCCATTTAGTTCAGAACACTCAAAAACCTAAGGTTAAAAAATGAGAAAGCTATGGATCTTGGAAGATTTCTCTGCAAAAACTGTTTTGCAAATTGGAAAAACTGACTAATCATTATTCAAAATCCACCATTCCGTTGATCGTCGAGTGATAATTTCACCCGAAAAAGGTCCATTTTCCCAGCTCATTAAATTTCACAATGACACCTAAGTGTTGAATTTTCCGCCCCGTTGGCAGTCACATGACACCCATGTGGCTGGGGGTTGGGCTAACTGCCCTCTCCCACTGGACTAGCCCCGCACCACTCACCTTTTATTACATGGAATTCATGTGACTGGGGTTTGAGACTTATTCGCCCACCCCCCATCGGACTTGGCTCCCCAACGGTGGTTATTTTAAAATCAATAGCATTGGGGGTTGGGGTTGAATCCCTGTCCCCGCTCTGGTAACACCCCATGGCTCGTGCGTGGTCATGTGAAGCCCCATATGCTAGAGGCCTGGGTCCTAGACCCTGCTCTGGTAGCGCCCTTGTTTCTAGCTGGTGGTTTTGCACGATATTATGACCAGGGGCCATGGCTAACACCCAAACCCCCCTACCCCCATATGCGTTGACTGTAAAATTTATAATGAAATTCACTATTATGATAAACAAGTGACACTTGTGGATTGGTGGTTGGGAGTTTGGTTTGCATGCGATAGGTCGCTGGTTCGACCCCCGATGGCCGCATTCGACCTATACATATAATTTTGACTAATGATGAGGCACCACATGACAGCCTCTGATTGGGCCACGTTGTAGTGTCCTGGGCCACCAAAATAAACTCAACCAATAGAATTATGCCAAATCACCCCTATATATAATGAAACTTGGCAGGATATGATTAGCCCCCTGTATGCCCAGTTTTCATGTTGAAATCAATATGGCGTCAACAATACAAACTGCCTAGTCAACAACCCAGTCAACCCAACTGCAATTATCTTCAAAACACAATAACTTGAGCATATGACACCCATTTAAGGTGATTCAAGTTGCATTAGAGTCAAGATGATGAGAAATAAACTTTGGCTTGAGTTTCAGGTGATTCCGAGCACTTTCATTTTTGAGCCAATTTTTGATCTCCAGATCTTACCTCCTCACTAGGAACTTTTGGACCCCAAAAGTTTATCTTCACCTGAAAAATAAGTGAGGAAAAAGACAATTAAATTTACCGATCTCAATCCTTCTTGTTCTATTTTAATTGGTGCCTTTTCTCCAATCAAGGTACTCCACCTTGCCTCTGCGTGAAGTCCTTATCTTCCTGTCGAAAATTGAGCCACAATTCTTCTAAACATGTAGGAACAAAAAAATTGATGGATGGAATCTGAAAATTCTCTCCAAAAGCATATTTATTTAGCTCAAACAAACCTCATCTTGAAATATCTCTTTTTTGAATAAAAACTTGATCTTCCGCTTGGAAATCAGAAGCAACTCAATGCTTGCCATACACTGATTCATACTTCGCTTTATTGTTTTCAAGATGCACTTGTACTCTTAGGTACACTGGCTGCATTTGTTCAATTATAAACTTGGCTTTGTCCACATAATCATGGTAATATTTTGTACAATCTTTTATCAAAGATTAAATTCGCAAACAAGCTTCACTTCGAAACACTTGTATTAGTGAGTGCTTGACACAACTGTATGTCTAGATGACACATAAATGATCATCCCAAAAGTACTCAAACAAATGGACTCATTATCAAGCCAAAACAACATGACATGTCAAAGAAAACATAGTTGTTGTAAATAAGTAATTGTACATGACTTCACTTTAAAAATTACCCACATGGGAATATACAACAAGTATTTACAATTTTACAAAACAAGCAAATTGTACAAAACAGTCTACCCATTATTTTCCTATCCCAATATTATGGGTTCTCTTTTTGCACGTTCTCTTCTTTGAAGGTTTTTGCAGGAACTACACCAGTTTCCTCTTTTCCACCTATCGCTTTCCTGGCAGTGGATCACATGACCTCTTTGTCTTTCTTGGGATGAAATTCTTTGACTTTTCAATCTGGTGCCCATTCATGTTACAATGGGTACAAAAATGATTATGCTTTCCCATTGACAAGGAAGTCTTAAAATTTAAGATAGGTTCCTCATGATTTTTTCTAAGGATTTTATCCATTATTTTGACCATCACCTTATGTTGCTCACACTCAGCCACACAATGGTCAGTTTCATCAAAAAATGTGCAGGGAAACATGTCCCATAAATAATCAAAATCACTAACATTTTTTAAATTCCCATGACACTTATACTTTTCCTTTGGGTTGTGACTTTGATGATGATGATTGGGCTTTTCATTTCCCTTGAAACATTCATCTTTCTTTGGAGAAAATTTTCCATTATCACTACCATCATGGTGTGACATATCATCACTTGATTATTTATTTGCCTCAAGAATTTTAGAGCACTCTCCAATTTCTCCATGACCATAACCCAATCCTTCATATCGTGGTCATTCCTCCACCTTGATAGGATTAAACTGAATATAATTCATAACAAATAAGATGAATAAAAATAAATGTAAACAATAAATAATCAAAGTAGTGATTATTTTAATAATCATTAGTTTAATGAAAATGCATGTCTACAAATACATGACCAGTCATCAAGGGCACTTGCCTAGGCATATAAGTGGACCCTCATTGTAACATTTCTCATCACTTGTACATTTTATATATAATAAATAATTATTACAAAATACCTCTTTTGTATTTTTACATTTTAAGTGAACAAGCTATCAGTTTTGATGCTTCAGTGGTATCAGAGTCATGCCGCACAATATAATCATACAAGCCTTTGAACGTAGTACATCACACAATATGCCATTATGTGTACATCCTGAAGGCATTGAGCAGTTTAGAAAAATTCAAGAAAAGCTTCAGCAATTAGAAAATTCATGTGCAGAAGTTACAACATGTTTTAATAAAAGTTATGCAGAAATCCATAATAAGGAAGAAGATGTTAACCAGAATGATGAATATGAAAATTATATCAATCAAGATGGTGGAGAAGATGAAGCAGTAGACGATTATGATGAAGTTGTTATAGTTCAAGATGAGGATTGAAATGAAGATAATGTCGAAGAAGAAAAAGAAGAAGATATTTTTGAAGATAACCATGGAGAATCACTACATTCTGCAGAAGATCAGGTTATGAAAATTTCAGATTATGATGAGAATGAAGGTGATATTAAAAATAAAGACGAGTTTGCTAGCCAAAAAACTGTTAAAGAAGATGAAAAAACTAATGTTGTAAGCCAGGAAATCACGGGTTCTGATCTAGTTAAGTCAAATTCCAATACAATTGATTTGTAGCAAACAAAGGAGGATGAAGAAAAAAATTACAAGGATCTTAATGAACTTGGAATTGATCAAGAGACTCCTGAAGCTAACAAAAATGCAGATACCAAATATTGTAAACTTGATGATGCCCCTGCGGAAGTTAGAGCACGTGAAAATAATTTTGCCGAATATGGGCACATTTCATTCCTATTTAATTCACTTCATCTAGGAGTAGATAGGACTAATAATGCTATTGGAAAACTAGAACAAGGACAAATTAGTGTTTATTTGTCTGGAATTACCACCTCAATTGACAGTAATATTGTGAATTCAGGTTTTGAACCAGCGCTAGCTGGTGTGGAATTGGGTGTATATGATACTTTAGAGAAACCTGTCATAGAAGGAAATAATAGCCATAATCAATTGGGTGTTGGTGTAGTAGGCTTATCGCATATGGGATATTCATGCCCTCCTCCCCCTCCACTTCCTCCACCAAAATCCATGGCCAGTTCAACTACAAGAAGAGTGGGGTCATGTGTGTCAAGTACATGCAAGAATATTGTTACTAAGCCACACCACATATTTCCTAGATTTAATAATGACCAGTGGATGAAGGTGGAAATTGTGTTGACAGAAATTATACTACTTGATTATGCAAAGAGGAATAATGTTAATACATCAAAATTAACCCAACCAGAAATTCGTGATGTTGCCAATGTCTTACAACAGTATGTGAGTGAAAATATTGCATTTTTTGTCAGGGGAGGAAGGTTTATGTATGGAACAATGAGTGAGGATTGTGAGGTTGCTGCCAATTTCATTTATGAGCCTCCCCATCAGGGGATTGAGAACAACTTGTTATTGTTTAGAGATGGTATACAAAATTATACCATCCAATGGAAGGAATTGAAACATCAATTTTCTTGTATTCACAAAGTTTTAAAGAAGAGGGTTGATGAGTTAATTGAGAAGGAAAAATCATTTGAGGCTAAGGCCTTGGAAACTCGAGAAATTCTTGAGAAGCGAGATGAAGTTGTTGTAGTTAAGGAACATGATTCTTTTACCCATGTACAGGAGCAAAAAGATGTCGCTCTTGCTGTCATTATTGAGGCTCACTCAAAGCAGATGGAATTTTCTGTAGATGCTTCTACACAAAATGTTGGAGTTGCCGAAAATAAGGTAAATGATTCATCCGTTACATACATAGAACCCATTTTTCCTACCTCTGACAAAGAGGAAAAATATCCTGCTAAATATGGGGCTCCTAAAGCTGAATAAGCTTTTGAAGTGAATCCACGCCCTCAATTGAAACAATTATGTGAAAAAATGGATGCAAAATTCTCAAATTTATATCAGAAAACCAGAAATTTCTTGTAGCCCCTAGGGATGAGGTTCCTGTAGTGTTGTAGTTTGCAATTGACCCAACCCACCTAGTTATCGTTGTTCAAAACACCCCTTGTCTGTTACCAAACATTGAGCACACAAGCTGACACCTCCGCCCTGCTATCTTTCTCCGACTTTGCCGTCGTCTGTCCACACCCATTTCCATCGTCCTATCCCTCATCTTCAAACCTTGACCATTTTCGACATTCTCCAACCAATATTCCACTGCTCCCCATCACTGGATGTGTCCTTGCTCCCCATCGATCCCAGATCACCCATCCCTATCTGTCTGCATCTGCCAAGTCAAACTCGACACTACTACCTTCAATGCTATTCTTTGTTACGTCCCTTTTGTTAATTTGATCACGATTCATATGGGCTCATTGTATGTTGGTTGATATATATTGCAATACACCATAAATTAATATACGGTTGGCTCAATAAACATTATATTATAGTTACCTTATAAATTAAATTAACATAATTTAATTAATTAAAAAAATCCATATTATTGACGAGCTATAGTAATGAGATGATAGACGAATTATACATATCAATATGGAAACACACAAGATGAAGAAATTTTTAGCAATTAAGCTTTGAGGACAAAGCTTTCGAAGAAAGGGGCAATGTTATGATCATGATCATCCAACCTTCGAGCTATTTCAACATACCATCATCCAACCAAGGACCATCTACACCTCAACCATCATCTCAGAGCTAGTCCAAGATAGTAGACAAGCCAAGGACCATTTGCAAGAAACTCCAAGCTAGTAGACATGCTAAGGACCATGTACCATATCTTACCTCACTGTAATATTCCTAATTAGCTTTTAGATAGTTAGAATATTAAATTTTGTTTTTGTCAACAAGATAGATGAATAAGAGGGTAGAGGGACCCATAAATCCCTTTAGTAGGAATAAAACCACTTCTTAATGTGAATGTGGATCAATAGATATAGATAAGATCAAGATGAATAAACCACTCCTTGGTATGAATGTAGGTCAATTCATGTGGATGAGGTCAATTTGACCAAATCAACAACGTAGTCATGGAGGTAGTGGAGACAATGGAGGAAAACGTAGTCATAATGGAGGTTAGTGGCCATGGGAGTAGAATCATTATTGTGTGGGGCCAAGGGGGTGAGGGCTCACAAGCATATAAGTAAGGGGATGGTAGCCATAGAAATCATTCTGCATATTGTTTATGAATTTTCTTTTATGACTTTCTGCACGCTTCAGCTATTTAGCACACAGGTGTTTCCGAGTGGAAATCCCACCCTTATCCTCGGGGGACTTTGAGGGTCCACTCAGGAAAGGTTCTTGAGTTTCATTTCATCATCAGGCATAGTCTCCTTTAGGAATTACGCAATCTAGGAGGGCAGATCTATTGGAGGAGCAATAACCCAAGTTTCTAAGCTCAACATCCAGTGAGGGGAGAAGCCCTTCATCTAGGAAGTTGATTGGGAGGAGTAGTAGCAGTTTTCTCATCAGTTCAACCACCTCCTAGCAGTCTCCCAACTGTAGTGCGTAAATCAGCCCTAGGGCTGCATTTTTCACTATTGTCATTTCCGGAAACCCTTTCTGGGTTATCTTGGAATAGTGCTAGAAAGCCCAGATCTCTGATCCCGACAATTTTTGAGCACCCAATCAATAGATCTACGCTTTCCTAGTTTCCAGTAGCAGTATTTTCCAGCAAGACTATGCAGCGGCAACATTCCAGTAGTTGTTGCCGCAACATCATATCATGTGCTGAGGTTTAGGGCCATTTCAGGCTTTTTTGTCTAGCTTGAGTGTCTTTTATTCAAGCACTTGTACTTTATCTCTGATATTGCATATAATAAAATGCCTTAGCTAATATGCTATATCTTTGATGTATTGATGTTTACTGCATTTTCCAGTTTTATGTTCTATATTTTTATTTTTCCTATTTTGTAATATTATAGTGGTATCAAAGCATAATCTTGGCTTAGCCTATGGGGCACTAGATCTATGTCATCTGAAGAAGAAGAACTTCTTACAGACCGGTAGAAGCGGTATATTAATAGAGGTCACAACTTTGATTATTAAAACAATGAAGAAGACAAAGGAAAGTATCCAATATCGGGAGAAATGGATGAGAAAGAGTTTTTCTTCTCCAAACTATGCAGGATATTGCTAGAGAAATCAAGTAGATGAGAGTGGAAAAGCAAAGGAAACCCATAGAGGGTGGAAAAATGGAGAAAGTTCTATTACTTCACATCGTTGGTGTAAGCAACCGGCAGTGCAGAAAATTTCACAGCGCTCCACTATGCCTACCTTCCTAGCAATAGGAAATGGGGTTGGAGGACCACAAGAGTAGGAGGCTCTTAGTGATTATTTTATGGAATATGAATCTTAGTCTCAAAGAATATATGAAATTCCAAGAGTTCTGCCAGATCAAAGATAACATAAGACCCCGTAACAACAATAGAGGTTGAGGGTACATGCAGAGCAATGACCTGCAACGTACTATGGGTAGATTATTTTTGCCTGCTTTGGGTGGGTCATCCAAATGCACATAAGAGGCTTGGGTGGAAAAATTAGACATTTATTTCAAGCTAAACCAAGTATTAGAGACTGAAGCTATTAAGATATAATCGCTTCACCTTGAAGGTGAAGCACATGAATGGTGGTTCCACAGACTATCTACATTGGGACATGCAGGTGTGACTGCATATGCAGCGTTCACCTAAATATTGGTAGAGAAATTTGACCGAAGAGATCCAGAGGCACACTTTGTTGAGCTAGCTAAGCTCAAGAAGTTGGGAAACCCAGAGACTTATATCTCTGAGTTCCTAAAACTTTCCGTCATGGTGCCAGATTTGTCTGCAGCTAGGAGAGTATACATGTTCATTGATGGACTTGCAGAGCCTTTGCATGGGTTAGTAAATTCCACTAGACCATCTACACTCCAAGGCGCCATTGAGTAGGCTAAGGACTTACGAGATGCTTTGCCAAGGGTAAGAGCTCCATTCCAGCAAAAACCCAAATTCCAGTAAAAGTGGAAAGATATGAAGGTTCCACCCCCAAAAGGGAACCAGGGAAAAGGACCTCTTAGTGATGATATCTGGAGATATTTGAGGAGGAGGAAGCTTTGCTTCACTTGCCAATAAGCATGTTCACCGGGGCATCAATATGCTACTGGAAAGGCACATTATATTGAAGTATTCTCTGATAGTGAAGAGGAAGAAGAATATGAGTTGGAAGGGTACACCAACGCTGTGGAACCAAGAGAGGATCCACCACAAATAGGAGGTGGAAATGGATCATTTTATCCAACTGGAGGGGCCCTTGCAACTTTCTGGGAGTTCCCAAGTATCTGATATTTAGATTTCGAGGCATAGTTTAGGGGCAACGGGTGTCGGTATTGATAGACAATGGGGCTATCCATAATTTTATTGATACCCAAATAGTGCAGAAGAGAGGCATACCCATAGATGATTTTGAAAGATTCTCAGTTTTGGTTCCAGGATCTAGAACCATGCAGTGTGTGAAGTATGTTTCTGCATTGACTATAACTATGGGGACTTACACATTCACAGATCACTTATTTGTGGTTGATATTCCTAACACCAATGCGATATTGGGTGTACAGTGGTTGATCACATTGGGAAAGGTCACCATGGATTGGGAGTCCTTGGAGATGGAATGGACAGATAAGAAGAGCGGTAAGCACCAAATTATCAGGGGCATGCACACCTATCCACCTCAGGTAGTCTCAAAACATAGGATGGAGGGTTATTAGTGCAGAGGAGATATAGAATGGGTAGTAGAAATTATTATATTAGAGGCAGGGGGCAAGGACAAACAAATCCACTCTGATGCGCAGTCTATTCTAGACCGCTATTCTACAGTATTTGGGGACAATCCGCTGGCAAGGCCACCATACCAAGGGTTTGAACATACTATTGAGTTGGAGAAGGGGATCCAAGCAGTAATCAATACACCCTATAGGAACCCCAAATCTTATAGGGATGAGATTTAAAGAGCTATTTAGGAGCTCTTGGCTTTAGGACATATCCGACCCAACACTAGTCCTTTTGTTTCTTTTGTGGTCTTGGTGAAGAATAAGGATAGTACCTTGAGGATGTGCATTGGATATAGAGCCTTAAATAAGAATACAATGAAGAATAGGTACCCAATTCCCAAGATCGATGAGCCGATGGATGAGCTAAGGGGATCAAAGTTCTTTTCAAAGATTGATTTGAGGTCGGGGTACCATCATATCAAGGTAAGGGATCAAGATATCCCCAAGATTCAATTTGGATGTCATTATGGCCACTTTGAGTTCTTGGTGATGCCCTTTTGGCTGACCAATGCTCTGACTACTTTTCAGTCTTGTATGAACCACATTGTTTTCGGGATTTAACACCCTAGAGGTTGGTTGGGATTCAACCTCTGGGAAGCGAGACGTGCTATTTAACAGAGACTCACATGATCATGCACATTCATAAAAACGAAATCGAGTAGAATGAGAGGTTTACCCGTTGGTCCTACGTTTGAAGTAGATCCACGTGGAGTTCAAACTCCCTGCAACCGTCCTTCCTCCTTCACCTGAAATACAAGAAGAAACCAGCACAAAGGACAAGTTGTACAGTATATTTCTACTCTATATGTTAGTGAGATTCATATAAAACATTAAATAAATCATCATGAATGCATGTATAACAAATATTCTTCACACATTAAAGCATATACTAACACGTTTATTTCGGGAACAGCATGATACTTCTGTATTATAAAAATAGTACGTACAAAAGTAAGTGGAGAGATCACCTGATCCTTCCAAGGCCTTCGCAGACCGTCGTCCGGATCCGTCCAGCCCTTGCCTCGCTAAGTCTCCTTCCAAATGAGTGCATACGAGATAACATATAAAGGGATGTGTATCTCAAGGAAACAAGGGTTTCCTGAAATGAACTGGGAAAGTGCAGGAGGCACGGGGAATCAGACTTGGATAGGGAACCGACAGAGTATAATAATAATAATTCTCTCTCTCCCCTTAGGCCATACATATGAGGTCTTTTTATAGTCCCTCCAAGTAGTTTCAGCAGTTGGAAACAGTTGGCCACGGGCTGGGGTGGTTGAACTACCTGAGTAACCATCAACCCAGCGCGAAATTAGGGATTTTTATATATTTTTTAACCATTAAAATGGCATACGCGGAAAAGTCTAGCTTTACTCGCGTATACACGCGGAAAAACACGGGCATAGTCGCGTATGAAGGATTTTCCACTGTTTTTAAGTGAATTTGTCCAAGTCTGTAGGAATGGGTGCCCATAAAGCCATGAAGCAATCATGAATCATGTCAAGGTGAGAAATGATGCTATAACATATGCCCCCTAATATATGAGGTCAGAAGGGGTACATGATGGCCGAAATGTATTATGCACATAGAAAGAACTTCACAAGGACAAGAGAGGACTTCACCAGATTTCAGCCTGCCAAAAACCAATGAAAGAAACCAGAGAGTCAACACATGCTGAGGCGGGCATACCCATGCTCAGTCAATAATACATCATATAGATAGAAAGTACTGAATAGATCCAACATGTATACAAGTATAACTGAACTGAAAGTACATAGTGAATCATCTGAGCAGGGCCCGGAAATACAAGTCTGTATCAATGTCCAAGTATCACATATAGGAAGCTGATCAAAGATAGTGCAACTGGATGTCTGACCAAGTAACTGAATCTCCAAGTACCGGATCATAAGAGGCGGATCAAACGGTACAATCACGCAACTCGGGGATCAACATATAAGATGCTGCTGTGCTGAACCGCAACATATAAGGGTGGACGGCAACACTGGCAGAAACTGAAAGGACTGTCAACAGTGAACCGAGAAATGCTGATGCAACCCGAGGTCTTCACCAATCACGACGGCACAATTCTACACAATGGGAATAAATGAGCTGAAGTCGACCATGTGAGAAATCGTTGGATTACCGGGCAATGATGTTTCTCGTTAACCAACGCGAGACAACCCACCGATAATGATAATGAGTGTCAAGGTGCCCCAGTACAATCTGACAAGTGCGAATGAATGAGTTGAAGTCGAACACTTGAAAGAATCTACCAATCGGGAGGCAATGATGAATCCCCACTGTCGATAGCGAAGAGTCTGCCACTGATGACTGCAAACCCTAAGGTACTGACAAAAAGACTCTAGACCTTATTCCCAGAGCAATGAGTCAGAGTCGATGGGAAAAGATCTGCTAGAAGGAAGGCATTAAGGCATCCCACATCAGTCCAGCACGAGTGTAACCCGCAGGCCAAGATTTGGAAGGAATCGGACGAAATAGAGTGATGGAACCAAAACCAAAGTACGTTTCCGACATGCACAAGATGAAGCTAGCGCACGGAAGAAACCCTCTGAACCAACCAATAATGAAAGCTGACACAGAGGCGAGAAATCCACCGATAGGCTCAAATGGAAATCCAGGTACTACACGAATCCCAAGTGTGATATGATTTCACCGTGGTAGAATATAACCACTCGATCGAAGACCAAGATGATGATCAAATCACGAGCATTTGGGTCACATCAATGATGGAAATAGGCCCCGAGGTGCGGCTCTGAGCTTGCTCTCGAGCAATGTGTCGTAGTCGATAAGGAGACAAACCCGCGTAAGAAGTCATCAGGAGTTTTCTAAACAGAGCACGACAGGTGGATCATTATAAATCTTGAATAGAGCATAATCTGCGACCAGGCGGAAAGTAAGAAGTGAATAATGTGAGTCAAAGAACACAGAATGGTGACCTGAGTGAACCATGAACAAAAACACGACTCTGTGATGACCATGGCAGTAAAAAGTGACACTGTATAAGTCTGTCTTGCAGGAGGCAAAACAAACTCTCCATATGATTGGAAAAGATAACAACAGAGACGACTAACAAACATGTTGGTAGACTAAGGTCATTAAGACCATCTAATGAAATATATATAAGTATATGTGCTTTGTTCAAGGGCGACAAACTGACTCTGTACTGCCATCAAAACAACGAAGATACATCCCGTTCCCGCTCTTTTTGTTATATTTGATTTTTTTGTCTTTTTCATATAATAAGCCTGAAAAAGAATAAAAGAATACTATGGTACAATGGATAGAACGAGTATCAAGAAATCAGATGCATTAGTTCCTGGGATTGGAACAATCCTATGCTCAATGCAAGGTGGTGAAAACTGGTCAGTGATACTCAGAGGAACGTTCCATCCATGGGTACAAAGGTGTCAAGTCGTGATTGCTAAGTGCATGCAATGGTTAACTTGTACAGAAAGTCAAGGTCAAAAGTTGGCTTAAACATCGAGTCCAAATGAAGCCGGCTAAAGGCCAGGATAAACAAGTAGCCAATATGCAATGCAGTAATACAACTTAACGACACCAGGGAGCCTCTAGGGTATAAGCGAGAAAAATGATAAGTGATGAAGGAGAAGAATGAAGCTTCAACACAAAAGACATGGCGGGACTAAAGAGGACTCCCGAGCCTACATAAAAAGCAGC
>CM076569.1:109880258-110075758 GCA_034641835.2 Pinus albicaulis
AAGACCGGGAAGGCCGACCGAATAATGAGTCAAGAGACACCACAGAATGGTTGACTCTGGTTAGACTTCCCTTGAACAAAAGCACGACTTGTGATGACCATGGCAGTAAAATGTGACAGTGTATAAGTCTGTTATGCAGGAGGCAAAAACAAACTCTCCATATGATTGGAAGAGATAACCAACCGGGGGAGAACTGACCAGTGAAACAAGGCAAAGGCTGAACCTAGGTCAAACTAGAACCATCCCAAATGAAGGAAATATATATAAGTATAAGGTGCTTTGTTCAAGGGCGACAAAACCGACTCGTGCATCGCCATCAAAACAACGAAGATACATCCTGTTCCCGCTCTTTTTGTTATATTTGATTTTTTTGTCTTTTTCATATAATAAGCCTCAAAAAGAATAAAAGAATGCTATGGTACAATGGATAGAACGAGTATCAAAAAGCAGATGCACTAGTTCCTCGGATTGGAACAATCCTATGCTCAATGCAAGGTGGCGAAAACTGGTAAGCGATACTCAGAGGAACGTTCCATCCATGGGTAAAAAGGTGTCAATTCGTGATAGCTAAGTGCATGCAATGGTTAACTTGTACAGAAATTCAAGGTCAAAAGTTGGCTTAAACATCGAGTCCAAATGAAGCCGGCTAAAGGCCGTAGATAAACAAGCAAAACTCAATATGCAATGCGTAATACAACTTAACGACACCAGGGGAGCCTCTAGGGTATAAGCCGAAATGATAAGTGATGAAGGAGAAGAATGAAGCTTCACCACAAAAGACATATGGACAAAAGAGGACTTCCTGGTACTACAAAAAGCAAAGACAAGATGGGCAACAAGTGATAGCAAGGAACTAACTAGGAAGCCCATGTAAAGGAAGGCTCTACCATCAAGTCACGATTTAAAAATCGGCGAGTGAACAGGGTGTAATGCTCATGACCTGATGGGATCGACCCCAAGGCAAGTGATCAAAGATGGAGGCTAGAATGCAAAGATGCAACTAAAGTGATTTCCCTAACCTATATGCCCGTGAAGATCATATACCTGCCGTGACGAGTCGGAACACATGGATAAAAAACCGGGAAAAATCTCAAAATCGTCAAAATGTACCTGAAATCATACCAAACTAGGCACTTCCAAGCAATCGAGTTATACAGCGTAAGATAGATCGAAAAAATAAGCATAAGAAATTTTTGCAAAAATTTTCAACTTTTTAGCCATAAATAGACAAATTACCTCTCATTTGGTTTATTATTGCATAGCTGATTTGGGAAAAGAGCTCTGGAGCTAAAAACTTGTTTCAGCAAATCAGGGACAACCGACCGTCGGAATTCAGCGAAACTTCAGGTAGACTCCTTATTCATCCTGTTGATTCATTTTGTCCGTTTGAAATTTAAAATTAAGTGGATTTTTACCTGGAAACCCTTATTAAAAAACGCGTACCTGCGCATACGCGGGTTCAAAGAAGGAAAGTCGCGTGTACACGCGACTGTGCACAGCGAAACTAGCGTATGCGCAGGTTCGTATTTCAAAAATGAGTTTCTAATGCAAATTTTAATGAATTTTCTCAGGATGACTATTTCATGGAGGGAACGTGAGCATAGCGTGATAGACCAAGAGGTCATGCAGGATCGTGCGGCACAAAATGTCCTCCGAAATTGTGGTTTATTCAAATTTTTCAAAATGCCCAATATGAAAAGTAATGTGCGACTGCTTGAAATGCTTGTAAATTACTGGGAACCAGACCAGGACTGTTTCATCATTGATCAGATGCCACTACGCATAGAAGTGGAAGATATATACTTCATCACTGGACTCTCCAGGAGGGGAGACCCAGTGGATTTACACGGAAAGCCCCTGGGAGGGTTGACCGTGGAGGATTATGTCCAAATCTATTGCATAGAAAATTCCAAGAAGGTTGGCACCCAGATCGCAATCAGAGATATCAGGGACTTGCACATAAAGATCCTCCTGTTCACCATCGGCAGAGTGGCAGGATCTGCCTCACTGCATCAGGCGTCTAGGACGCACATGAGTATAGTTGTAGAGTGCTTAATTCATGTATATGATTGGTGCACTGCCCTGCTACAGAACATGAAACAACAACTGACCTCTATTCGCCAGGCAAAGACAAAACACTTTGGCTATGGAACCATTTTGACAACATTCTTCTTCGAGAGAGTTCCAGCTTTGAGACCCAAAGTTATCTCGACTATCAGCAGCCCGCGGGACCCAAGAATTGCCCGTTGGGCAGATATGATGAAGAGACTGGGGGGCAGCGAAGTACCCCGAACCACCTGGGACGATGAGTTCTTCTTGTGGTGGAGAGAACAAATCATCGCGGTGGACGACTATCCTTATGCTGGGATGGATTTCCGAGGAGATCCAGATCTAGTACTTCCACCCGGTGCAGCATGGGGAGCAGTCGGTAAGTTTTTTAAGTTATATGATTTTTTTTTTTTTTTGTATTTTTCAATTATATATGAAAAATGAAAAACGAACATGTTTTTGGATTGGATTCATAATAACTGACGATTAAAAATGATCATGTTTCAGATGTTGGACCAGTACGTCCTGAGGGCCTAGCACGTCACAAGCGCCGCAGAGGTGAGGCGGAGACAGCGGATTCTGACAGGACCCTCCAGGCCATGCAGAGAAACTTGGAGGGACTAACCCGCCAAATCCCTCTGGCTGCTGTGGAGGACTTGCCAGAAGCCGTCCAGAGATGGGTTGTAGGAGTACCCCTGGACTGGGTTAGACTGTTCCGCCGTGTGGCTACTGCAGTGATGTTCTATAGGAACGCTGGGCAGGGTCCTCAGGAGTAGATAGATTTTACATATTAGATGACTGTATATTTTTTGAGACTGAACATGATGGGGCATAAGACCAAGTTTTGTACGGCATTGATGGATCCAAAATTTTGTAAAGTTTTTTGACATACTGATGATATATACAACGATATTTGATGTGATGTGATAAATGTATCAAATGTATGATGCTTTTGATGATTAAAATTTATTGTATTGAATGATTAATATGCCAATCTAAAGCTTGATTAGCTAATGAGTCAAGAACCAATTGTCACCGAGGAATATGAATGAATGTTAAAAATTGAAATGACCTTTGTAACAAACGCATTCCTCAAGAACAATCGTAATAAACCTGGATCTCGTACCCGATAAGTGTTGTTCAACTGCGACACTACCTTCACTGAGTCCAAGAAAACTACCAACGAATCAACACCCAAAGATATTGCCTCTGAGAGTAGATGAATGATCGCAAGTGGTATTCTGCTACGTTATTGGTGCTAGACCAATGCACCCTCTTGATACCAACAACACTGAAGGATAGTGAAGAACCCAAGTCACGGAAGCTAAGCGCGGAAGCTAAGTTCTGGGTGTGTCTACTAGCACCATCGACGAAACCAAAATGACTCATGACATCCGACACAACCTGCCAAAGCAGATCAAAAACATCACCACCTCATCAAAGATCGAAAATCAACCAAATATGTACAAAACAAAACTACTATATACAAAAGCAACATGCTAGGCCGAAGCCTAGGCATAGTACTTCTTCAAATAGAGCCCATTTCAGGGCTCCGGCAACTCGTTCCCTTCGAAATCAACCAAAGTATACGCTCCTTTCTTAAGGAATTTTTTAACGATGAAGGGGCCATACCACATAGACTTAAACTTCCCTGCCCCTAGGGCATCTTTTTCTTGGGCATAGACCAAAACAAGGTCACCTTCGGAAAAGACCCTAGGCTTAACCGCCTTATCGTACCGAACTTTAACTCAGTTTTTATGCGCTTCGTTCAACGTGGCGGCATCTCGACGCTGCTCATCAAGATGTTCCAGATGAAGAAGCCGCTCTGCCAGACTAGAAGTGTCAGGAAGAAGCTCAACAGCTAATTTAAGGGAAGGAATCTCACATTCAATGGGAAATACGGATTCCACCCCGTGGACTAACTGAAACGGAGTAAAGCCAGTTGCAGTTTTAACTGACGTCCTGTATGCCCAGAGTGCAGGATATAGCATAATGTGCCAGTTGGATCTATGTTTATCAATCGTCCGTTGAAGAATTGTCTTCAAGGACTTATTCACGGCTTCCACCTGGCCATTGGCCCGAGGATAATATGGAGATGAATGCTCCTGCCGGAAACCCAATTTAAGAGCCAACTCAGCCATCATACTGTTCTGAAAGTGACTGCCATGGTCAGTGACAATCTCTCTAGGTATACCGAACCGAGCGATAACTTGGTTGAAGAAGAAAAGAGCTACAGTCTCACCATCGTTCCCAAAAGTAGGCATAGCTTCGACCCACTTCGTAAAGTAGTCTACCGCTACGATAATGTACTTGTGACCTTTTGCCGAAGGCGGGTTACAAGTAGTATAATCCATACCCCACTTTTTAAAGGGTCCGACAGTAACGACTGGAAAAAGCGGAGCTGGATGAGCGCGCATTTTTCGAGTATACACTTGACAAGGATGACACTTCTTGACCGATTCAATACAGTCTTTGAAAATCGAGGGCCAGAAGTAGCCAGCACGCAAAATCTTTTGGGCTGTAGCAAGCCCTGATAAATGACCCCACAAGCTCCACCGTGAGAATCATTGAGCACAGCCTCAGCTTCTTCGAAAGTTAAGCAGCGTCTTAGGATTGAATCAACCCCTCGACGGTACAAAGCATCACCAATAATCAGATAACTTTTAGCTAAGTGACGCAGCTTACGACGCTCATCTTTCGAAAAAGAAGAGGGAAACTTCGTAGTCTGGAGATACACGATGATATCCCCATACCAAGGATCTTGTGGAGAGATCAAAAACAAGTGTTCGTCCGGAAAGGACTCATCATAGATCATCTCCTCTCCACAAGGCAACTTGGAGATCAATTCCGCAAAGACTAATGACTTCTTGGATTTGGCAGACATGAACTCTAGATCAAATTCTTGTAATATCACAATCCATCTATTATATTTGCCCCCAATCACTCGCCTGCTGAGGACAAACTGAAATGGATTGGCAGCTGCCAAGACATAAGTTTTGCGAAGAATAATATAGTGTCGGAGTCGCTGTACAGCATGAACTGCTGCCAAGGCTAATTTTTCTATCGGGGTGTATCGCAGTTCAGGTCCTACCAGTCCTCGACTAAGGTAGTAAATAACATGCTCAACCAGAGCATCATCCTCCTGAACCAGAACCATACCAATGGTAGATTCTGCTGTAGCCAGATACAAAAGGAAATCTCTGCTATAATCGGGTGGACTCAGCAAAGGAGCAGAGGTCAATGCCTTTTTCAAGGCATCGAATGAGCGTTGAGCGTAGTCGTCCCAAAGAAAAGGAAATCCTTTCTTCAACAGCCTCATATATCCCTTTGTAATCTCAGCATAGTTAACGATAAACCTCCGAAGAAAATTAGACTTCCCTTGGAGACTTTGAAGCTGACGAATTGAAGACGGGGGAGGCAACCGAAGTATTGCCTCAACCTTGAAGGGATCTACCCTTATCCCTTCACTAGACACGATAAACCCCAACAGCCGACCGGATGTTACCGCGAAAACACACTTGTTCGGATTCAAACGAATTTTATAAAAACGACATCTTTCAAATATTTGCCGGAGGTGACCTGGATGATCCATCCTCTTTCGAGAATGAGCAGCTAGATCATCTAAGTATGCCTCGATGATTTTCTTGATGTCGTGGAAGGCGTAAGACATGGCCCGCTGAAAAGTGGCTCCAACATTTTTAAGACCAAAAGGCATTTTCTTATATGCAAACGTACCCCAGGGACAAATAAATGCGGTCTTATGTTGATCTTCTGGACGGATAGTAATTTGATTATAACCAGAAAAACTGTCCATGAAGGAAAAAATCTCGTTACCGGCACACTCGTCAATAATATGATCAATGAAGGGTGTGGGGTAATTATCTTTAGGACACGCCTTATTCAGGTCTCTGAAATCGATGCATACTCGAATTGTTCCTTGCTTTTTATCAACAGGAACGGGGTTTGAAACCCATTCAGTCAGAGGAACTGGGAAAATGAATCCCGCCTTAAGCAGCTTTTCAACTTCAGCTTTGATAGCTGCTGCCTTCCTAGGATTAACCGGACGAGGTTTTTGCCTGACCGGCTTAGCGTTTTCATACGTCTTGATCTCATGCTGGACGATAGATGGGTCTATGCCAGGCATTTCCTCATAAGACCAAGCAAAAACATCCCTATACTCTTTGAAGAGCTCGGTATAGATTTGAACTTCTTCACGGGAACATTCAGCTCCAATGAAAACGTTCTCGATAATGTTGGGATTCCCGGAGATGTTCACCGGGATAGTCGGAGAGATCACAGCCATGTTCCCTTCAGCATAAACCTGTGCTGGTGCTAAGGGGCTCAAGACTGGGTGAACAGGTCCAGGAGACTGAGGACTTGGAAAACTAGCTTCGACTTCGCTCAAGTCAGGTAGGAAGTAAGACCGATGATGCAAGTCATCCCACGGTCTCTCTATACCTGTCATCGCTTCCAGGATGGCCTCTTCAGATGGAAGAGTGGTATCTAGACAATCCTGGGCAGAAGAAGAAGTAAGCGTCCAAGCTGGAGCCACATCACCATCCAACTCTTCCGGCGAAAGAGGAGCTGGATCAGAATCTGCAGTGTCAACAACAGACTGATATGCAATCTCAGCTGCAGCAATCGAGAATGCCATTCCACCCACTTGCCCTTCCTCCAAAGTGGCAGTTGGGGAAGGTAAGGTCCAAGGGTCCGAAAAATAATGAGTTCGAAAGAACTCTCTTCGAAGGGGAGCCTTGGAGGATGAAATAGCATTGATAGACACCTTAGGAGGAGGAAGGTCAAAAGATCCCATCAGGGAAGAATACATTCCAACTCCCAGATTCTCGATAGGTGCCTTAGTATTGTCCAACTTAGGGACAGATGAGTCAGGAGGCGCATCCAGGTCTACAGGAGGACAGTCCAGTTGATCCACCGTAACTATTCTCCCTTCGTGGGGGAAACATACTATCCGAAATAGTGAAGATGCAATGGCATCCATATCATATATCCAGTTCCTCCCCAACAGAAGGTTGTAGTCCAAGGCCGCATCTACTACCTCAACCTCTATGTTAACGGTTTTGCCCCCAACACAGATGGGCAAAGCCGGGACAATACCATGGGGCCTATGAGAATGGCCATCGAATGCAGTAAGAATAGTGCTAGATGGAACAGATTTGGGAGATCCTAGTGTCTTCCAGCATGCGAGAGACATCACGCAAGTAGAAGCACCCTCATCAACGACCGTGCGAAAGATATTAGTCTTCCGATACGATGATTTAATATGGAAGGCCATATGATGAGGAAGTCTCTTCTTAAAATTATTCATATCAAAAGTAATCAGAAGAGAATTTTTCGGATCAATAGCCCCAATGGCAGTGAGCAAAGCACTGCGCTGAGCCGGACAAGACCGGAGTACCTCTAAAGCTGACATAGCACAAGGACTCTGCGCCAGATCTTCTACAATCGAGTAGTTCTGGGCAGCCCTCACGTTCGGATTAATCGTTGACCGCTTAGAAGATGCTTTCGGCATCCGAGGCATAGACTCAACAGTTGGCTTCGTGATGTGAAGCGGCTCAGTAGCATCAAGAACTTCCTTAGCTTTCGAAGATTCCTCTCTGCCATAATCACGGGATCTCGTAGCGACATCCACGTGAGCACTTATCATAAAGATATTCGATGGAATTTCCCCTTCCTGAGTACCTCCAGAGGAAGCCCCAGGATTTTGGTTCGCGCCAACAATTAATTGCTGCCCTTGGGGAAAAGGGTTTGTTAGCACAGCCTGGGAACTAGAAGAACCCTGCTGAGATAACAGGCGCTGAGCATCCTGAATTTTCGGGCAAAGGTGCGTGAGATGGTCTCCAGCACAAAGCTTGCACGGAAACTTAACTTTCTTTTTCTCCTTTTTCCCTTCACCAACACGCTCGTTGGTTTTATTTGCATTGCCCTTCCCATCCTTGCCCTTCTTCTTGTTATTACGTCCCTTCTTCTTCCCATTGGACTATTGATTTCCTTTGGGTTCAGAAGATTGGACAGCATTAATGGACAAAGACTGGGAAGGTGAAGAATCAGCAGGCACAGCCTGACCAGAAGAAGCAGATTGTAAAGACAACTGCTGCAATTGAGAAAGCAGGCTGGCTGCACTACTACCGACCGATCCGACAAGTCCGTCACCATGCGGACCAGGTTTGGGTTTCGATAGATCCAATTTGGAGCGAGGAGCATTAGGCAAATACTTGTAAAGCATGCCAGACTGAGAATAGATCAACTCTAACTGCTGGGCCCTAAAGATGGCCTGCTCCTCGGAATATACCCCTGACATGGATACATCTTTTGAAATATCTGACTGAAGTGACTTCAAAAACCACTGGAGAAGGAACTCACCTGGAATATGGGCTTTGATAAGCCTCTTCCTTCTCCTCCATTCCTGAATATGATCAGAAATGTGAGTTGCCTCATCCTGCTTAAAATTAGCCAGGAGTTCGGTCCCAGCCTCATATCTGACGGGAAACTGGAAATGGTTAAGAAAAGTGACAGCCAGTTCTCCAAATGTGGCGAAACTGCCCCCAGTGAGCTCTATATACCACTTAGCTGCATTCCCAGTTAAGGTGCGCTGAAATAATCTCAATCTAATCGAGTCTTCGATCAGAGAGTTGGAAGAGCACCATAAATGGAATGTGGTGACGTGGTCCGCCGGATCTTCACCATTCTTACCTTCAAACTTAGGAATGTCTGAAGGAAGTTTGGTTGGAACCGGAGGCCACCTCGGACTATACCGAATCGGGTCATTAGTTAACTTCGCCAAGTCTGGCAAGTTTAACGTTGCCAGAAATGGTAATCGCGGCGGAGCCTGAGAATTCCATCCTTGATGGGACGGATTTCCCACATTCTGAAAAGAATAGCCTGGATTTGATGAGGCACCAGGCTGCCAGAAAGGACCCGTAGAAAACGGAGAAGAACCTCCTCCCCACGCCGAGTTACCAAAACCCAGGCTAGTTCCCCCCGCTGAAGTATTGACTGAAGAGGAAAGCCCCTGATAGGGGTTCCACGCATTAGACAAAGGAGAAAAAGACTGATAAGAACTCGATGCAGGGAAAGAAGCATTCCCTGGATGACTCGCGATGAACTGATTCCCTGCCCCAGACGTTGCAAACATAGGATTCCATCCCATAAAAGCGGTCAAACTTGGTCCCTGAGCCCAAGGGTTGAAACTCTGGGTTTGGGACGTAAAAGGAAACGACCCTAAAGAAGGATTGGGACTAGGAACATGCCCAGTCCCAAAGGGGAAACCCTGAAATGAAGCCGATCCACTAGCCATGTTAGACATGGGCGTAGATCCAGTTGCACCGGCGGTAAAAGAAAAAGAGGGATTTCCTGCAATGGACATCCCTGAAACGAAGGGACCAGATTGAGAAGCATATGCTTGGGTGAACCCAGAGCCAAACATAGCAGTGCTAGAAGCACTCGAAGATAGAGCAAGAGTGCCCCCTGCCTCGACAGAAGCAGGGGTCTGAATGCCCGCAGCACTCACGGTAGAAGCCGCGTTCCCAGTCGTGGCCATCGAAAGATAAGAAAGATATGGAAGATCCGGCGGTCTCTCAGACTCCGGTCCGACGTACTCTATAACAAACGGATGATCAAGAGGAAGAGGAGATGGACCTGTAGCTGCAGGCTCAGGTATATCTTCTATCTGAAAATCCTCCTCCTGAGGAAACAATACTCTCGAGGTGAGCGGAACGCTCCTCTCGGAACCGACACCGGAATCAGCAACGAAACCTTCAGACCTAAGTGGAGGATCTCTCTCCACAGCGTCAGACTCTACAGGGTGAAAACCACCTACTAGATCGCTCCTACGCCTTCTTGCAGAAGGCTCTGCACTCTCGGAAGATAACCCCCGGACTCTCCTCGAACGTCGAGGCGCTTGATCAGCCACTTTTACAGATTTATTATATTAGACTCAAGAAAAGTGAAAAGATAGGCAAGCTAGGAGCAAAGAGCACACACTAAAATCAAAAACCCTGAGAAACAGCAAGCAAACAGCCTCCAAGTATTTCCGCTCCGGGTGATGAGGACCGGACACCAAAATACAGGAAAGCGAAGTATAGGACCTTCCGAAAGCAGTCTGGGATGATTAGGGCCCAAAACAACTAGCGAAGGTATCAGAAACAGTTACGCCGACCTCCTAACGACAGCCTTTGCCGGCTCAAGCACCCAAGCTTCGCAAGGGCACCCCCCAGAAGTACTGCTGAAAGTGATGCGACGTCTGCCTCAGGTACCACGGTATTCCCCCCCGCAGTCACCTGTGTGGAACCTAGGAACAACAACTATGGACACCAATCCGTATCAGAAGCTGGGCGGAACGGTCTTGAGGTCAGATTCAGCTAATCAGAGGGGGGGTATCCCTCTTCTTAACCTTCACTTCCCCTCGCGCTTGACTCTCGGATGAGAGCTTTCCCAATCCACCTCACGGAGTTGGATTTCGCTCAATTAATAAACTTCTATGTTTGTTTGAGCGGCCTTGGAGAGTTAACTCTCCTCTCTCCTATTCCAAGGCCCTACAACCTAGCTAGTTGGTGATTGACACTTAATAAAAATTGCTAGTTGATTTTAGATTAAATCGCTTATTTTAAGGGCTGTTGTATTAAGTCATAAGGATATGGAGTTGAAACCAATGATGTTCTGACGCAAAAGAAATTAATAAAAAACCTGACTACATGCACATGCAGTTCTTTGTCTTTCGATGAAGAGCAATTTCTATGTAAGTTCTACGAGACTAAAAAATGTATTTTTCTTTTCGAATTACAAACTCACACGCACAAAAAATTAAGAAGCTAACTAAATGATTCAATGCACCTAATGCAAATGACCACTAGCATGTAAATTCTAAGATGCAAAAAGTCCCTTGAAACAAGGTGAAATTTCCCAAAAAGGCTCCTTCAGTTTTAACTCATCTTTTGATATCCAGAAAGCCAATTCTTGCAAACAAGAACTCTCAATATAAGACACCAAAATACTCAACAAGAAGAAGAAGAAATCAAAAGACACCCTCTCCTCAAAATCAAGCTAAAAACTAGAAGCAAGAAACTTCACTAAAGTCCCAAAAGATGAAGCCAAACGAAAATGAAAAAGGCAACAACAAAAACAAAAACAAGAAACAATGTTTTTTGAGTTTTTGATATGCAAAAACAAAAGCAAAACAAATGTTTTTGGGCTTTTCAGTTTTATAAAACAAGAGCTTCAAGAAAACCAAGAACAACTATCCCAATCCAAGCCAAAACGAGACCGAATTTCAAGCATAAACTTCAGCTATGCCCCCAAACCTTATAAGGCTAATGATAGCAAGATCAATGAGAGCAACGGAAGACCAAAAACTCAATCAAACAACCAAGAGAAATAGTGCAAATTCGTTGCAACACAAAACTCCAAAGAAACAAGAAAAGATCTTCGAAAATTGCAACAAAACCCTAGCCTATGAAACTCAAGAAAACCAATCAAAAACAAAGCAAAGAACGCAATGCGAAGCACAACACAAAGACAGGAGCGATTCAGTGAGCAAAAGCTCTCTGTTCTGGTAAAGCAGAACAGCCAAGAACGCTCAGAAAGCGATCTTGGAACTCAATCCAGGAGTGCTAGCACCAACAAGAACACTTCGCCAAAAGATCAGTTTTCGGACAAACGAAAGAGAACCAAGACTTAAAACCACTTCTGTCACACTCTAGTAAGTACAAAGATTCTGCAGACATAGGCCTCCACAGCCAGAAAAGACCAAAAACACCAGAATCTTGAAATTTCAAATTCAGCCTAGGTATACGCGACCTTGCAGTTATGCAACAGGCGTGTATACGCGTCTGTGTTGAGGGAAACCCGCGTATACGCGGTTCCTTCTACACAAACTCGCGGGTATATGCGACTGTGTGCAAGAAAAACTGCGTATACAAAGAAAGATAATGAAAAATAAAAAGTACAAGCTTGGGAAAGGTATAAAAGCTTCAGACTGACTGCAAGAAAGCAAACTGGACTGTAAAAGACAGAAAAAACTGTTGGTATCCTACCAAACAGCTGAAACAACCCAACAGGAGAATCACAAAAATGTGATCCCCAGCGGAGTCGCCAATTCTGTTTCGGGGATTTAACACCCTAGAGGTTGGTTGGGATTCAACCTCCACAGAGCAGGGGCGTACTACTTAACAGAGACTCACACGATCATGCACATTCATAAAAACGAAATCGAGTAGAATGAGAGGTTTACCCGTTGGTCCTACGTTTTAAGTAGATCCACGTGGAGTTCAAACTCCCTGCAACCGTCCTTCCTCCTTCACCTGAAATACAAGAAGAAACCAGCACAAAGGACAAGTTGTACAGTATATTTCTACTCTATATGTTAGTGAGATTCATATAAAACATTAAATAAATCATCATGAATGCATGTATAACAAATATTCTTCATACATTAAAGCATACACTAACACGTTTATTTCGGGAACAACATGATACTTCTGTATTATAAAAATAGTACGTACAAAAGTAAGTGGAGAGATCACCTGATCCTTCCAAGGCCTTCGCAGACCGTCGTCCGGATCCGTCCAGCCCTTGCCTCGCTAAGACTCCTTCCAAATGAGTGCATACGAGATAACATATAAAGGGATGTGTATCTCAAGGAAACAAAGGTTTCCTGAAATGAACTGGGAAAGTGCAGGAGGCACGGGGAATCAGACTTGGATAGGGAACCAACAGAGTATAATAATAATAATTCTCTCTCTCTCTTAGGCCATACATATGAGGTCCTTTTATAGTCCCTCCAAGTAGTTTCAGCAGTTGGAAACAGTTGGCCACGGGCTGGGGTAGTTGAACTACCTGAGTAACTATCAACCCAGCGCGAAATTAGGGATTTTTTATATATATTTTTAACCATTAAAATGGCATACGCGGAAAAGTCTAGCTGTACTAGCGTATACACGCGGAAAAACACGGGCATAGTCGCGTATGAAGGATTTTCCACTGCTTTTAAGTGAATTTGTCCAAGTCTGTAGGAATGGGTGCCCAAAAGCCATGAAGCAATCATGAATCATGTCAAGGTGAGAAATGATGCTATCAATAATTCTCTCTCTCCCTTAGGCCATACACATGAGGGCTTTTTATAGTCCCTCCAAGTAGTTTCAGCAGTTGGAAACAGTTGGCCACGGGCTGGGGTGGTTGAACTACCTGAGTAACCATCAACCCAGCGCGAAATTAGGGATTTTTATATATATTTTAATCATTAAAATGGCATACGCGGAAAAGTCTAGCTGTACTCGCGTATACACGCGGAAAAACACGGGCATAGTCGCGTATGAAGGATTTTCCACTGTTTTTAATTGAATTTGTCCAAGTCTGTAGGAATGGGTGCCCATAAAGCCATGTAGCAATCATGAATCATGTCAAGGTGAGAAATGATGCTATAACACACATATTTCGTGGTTAGTTGAGGAAAATTTTGTTGGTTTTATTTGATGAAATTCTCATCTACAACCACACATGGGAAGAGAATCTGCATCATATTGAGACAATATTACACATTTTGGAGGAGCATAAATTCTATGCTAAGCTCTCCAAATGTGAGTTTGGTCTCACAAAGATGATTTATTTAGGCCATATCATTGGAGTGGATGAATTAAGGGCCCATGAGGAGAATATCCGTGCTATTCGAGATTGGCCAGAGTCAAAGAATGTAACAGAACTTCGAAGGTTTGTAGGCATCTGCACCTACTATCGAAATTTTGTCAAAGGGTTCTCCCAACTAGAAACAACACTCACAGATATGACCAAGAAGGGAGCCTTTGGTTGGAAAAACACTACATAGAGGGCCTTTGATAGGATCACGGAGGTGATGAGCAATTGTTCGGTGTTGGTATTTCCAGATTTCACTCATCCCTTTGTGCTGGAATGTGATGCTTCAGGGGAGGGTATTGGCGCAGTTTTGATGCTGGGGTGCCACCCCCTAGCCTTTGAGGGTCAGAAGTTGCTGCCACATGAGAGGTTGTATTCCATATATGACAAGGAGATGCTAGCCATCATGCATGCATTGGCCAAATTCAGGCAGTATCTAGTAGGCAACAGATTCTAAGTGAAGACTGATCACAACAATCTTCGGTATTTTCTTGAGCAGAAGTAGTTGCAAGAGAGGCAGCAAAAATGGGCTAGTAAAATCAGGCATATGACTTTGACATTGAATATGTCAAAGGGAAGAGCAATGTGGTAGCTGATTCCTTATCACAGAGACCAGTAGTGTTATCCATGTTGAGTGTGGATTTAGATTAGAAGGCCCAACTATTGGTGGAGTATTCAAAAGACCGCTTCACATGTGAGATACTAGATGGGTAGGTGACCGATGAGAGATATAGAGTAATGGATGAGGTCATCTACTACTGGGAATGAATCTTCTTGAATAGAGATTCTAAGCTCAAGGAGAAGATTTTTCATGCAACACATGATTCACCGCTCTCAGGCCACCAAGGTTTCACAAAGACATACCGGGCCATCAGAGAGAGATTCTCATGGAAACGTCTCAAGGAGGATGTGCTCCAGAATATCAAGGAGTGCATAGTTTTCTAGAGGAATAAAGGGGAGAACAACCATCCTACATGGTTGTTACAACCACTTCCTATTTCAGAGAGGAAATGGGAGAAAATTTCTATGGACTTCATTATCGGTTTGCCAACAGTGCAGGGAAAGGATTGTATCTTTGTGGTCATTGATCAACTAACAAAGTATTCACATTTCTTTGCCATCTCTTCACGGTCCACTGCTTCGCAAGTGGCCGAGATTTTATTTAGAGATGTTTTTAGATTGCATGGTCTTCCTAAGACCATAGTTAGTGATTGTTGGGTGTGGAGCTTGATTTTCATCCAGATTCAGAGATCTTTGTTTCAGCCCGATGTATACCCCAGGAAGACTGTACACCCCTCCATGTGGGGGGGACGTGTCCCCCCGCGGGGTCTGAGAGGGGGGGGGCTGCCCCCCCAACTGGTGGGTCCAGGGGCCAGTGGTCCACCGACAGGGGTTTCAGGGGCAGCGCCCCTGAAGCTAAAAACATATGTAAAATTTCCTTGTGAAAGTATTTTAATTTCTAGTAAATCTGGGTTGTTCATTAGGTGGATGATATGACGATAGAAGTTATGTTTAATTTAGGGTTTTTTTCCCTAGAAGGAAACCCCTCGTTTTGTATGAGGGCATTGTAATTACGGATGTGTATTGTATGTGTATTCTCAGAGCGAGAAATAGAAAGGGAAACTATGATAGAGAATAGATGATATTACAACAGATCTATTGTAGGTTGTGTCTCTTCATTTTTATGGATAATAGAAAGGAAGGAATAGATGTTTGGGGCGGAGATAGCCGAAATTGGGTGAACCACATGTATCTGTGTCTCTCTAGTTTTTTATATGTTTTATGTGTGTTTGTGTTTATTCATATATTTTATGTGTTCCATTGATCTATAATATATAATTTTCTAACAACTGGTATTAGAGCCGAAGATCTATTTGGCTGATAAAATCATAGGAAATAAGGGTTCCTAGTTCGAGTGGGAGCAATGACAGACTATGGTAAGTTTAGGGTCGAGAAATTTGACGACCAAAACTACTCACTGTGAAAGATGCAGATGGAATATTATTTGTATAAAAAATATCTGTACCTACCATTGAGCGGAAAAAAGAAGAAGCCGACGAGTATGACTGAGGCAGAATGGGAGATTCTCAATAGAAAGGCACTTGGAACAGTACAGTTGTGCCTCCCGGTGTCGGCAGCGTTCAATATTTCGAAGGAAACAACAAAAGATGGTTTACTTAAGGCATTGGCGAAACTATATGGAAAACCCTCGGCCTCAAATAAGGTATTTATTATGAAACACTTATTTAATATGAAGATGTCAGAAGGTGGATATGTTGCTGACCAATTAAATGATTTTAATACGGTTACCAGTCAGTTAAGTTATGTAGGGGTAAACTTTGATGATGAAGTTAGGGCTCTATTATTTTTGTGCTCATTTCCAGAAAGTTGGAATGGTTTAGTTATGGCCATTAGTAACTCTGTCTCTAGATCTAGTACTTTAAAGTTTGATGATGTTGTCGGTGCTATCCTTAGCGACAAAATGCGACGGAAAAGCTTTAGTGAAACATAGGGTAATACTTTGAGTGTAGAGTCTAGGGGAAGAAAAATGGAAATAGGAAAGATCTCAACATATAGCAGTAAATCAAGGAAAGGCAGATACAAGTCTAGATCAGGGATAGTGTGCTGGAAATGCGGAAAGAAAAGACACCTAAAGAAATTCTATAGATATCGGAAGGGAAAAGAAGGAGACACACAACAAGAAAACAATCATGAATCAAATGTGACAGGTGATGTGTTACAAGATGCTTTGATTCTTTCTTTAGAAAATGTTACTAATTCCTGGGTGGTAGATTCAGGGGCCTCATTCCATGCCACAACCGATAAGAAATATTTTCATGACTATGTTCAAGGATATTTTGGATAGGTTCATTTGGGTGATGATAGACCTTGTAAAATCATTGGAATGGATAAAGTTCATGTAAAAAATAGAATGGAAACCAATGGTTATTAAATGAGGTAAGACATGTTCCAAATCTCAAGAAAAATATGATTTCAACAAGGCAATTAGGCGGTGAAGGTTGTGTGACAACTTTCACAGATAAAACTTGGAAGGTCACCAAAGGAGCACTCATAATAGCAAAAGGAGAAAAGGTTGGTACATTGTATTTATGCAATGGTATTTCTAACTCTGTTAATGATTTAACTTCCAAAGGAGTATATGTACCATTATGGCATCATAGGATCAGACACATGAGTGAGAAAGGGATGAAGATCCTTCACTCAAGAAATATGTTGCCGGGTTTGAAGAATATTGATTTGGATCTATGTGAAAATTTTATTTATGGAAAACATAAGAGAGTCAAATTTCTCAGAGTTGGGAAATAAAAGAAGAGTGAAAATTTAGAGCTTGTGCATACAGATGTATGGCGACCTACTCAGGTATCATCTCTCGGTGTCTCTCATTATTATGTTACTTTTATTGATGATGCAACTAGAAAAACTTGGATTTGTATTTGATACTTTCAAGAAATGGAAAGCTTTGGTTGAGATTGAGAGATGAAAGAAGTTGAAGTGTTTGAGATCAGACAATGGAGGTGAATATTGCAGAAAAGAGTTTGATAGGTACTATTCAGAGCATGGAATTCGCAGAGAGAAGGCAATTCCAAGAACACCACAAGAAAATGGTGTGTCAGAAAGGATGAACAGAACAATCATGGAGCGTGAAAGATGCATGAGATTGCATGTAGGATTTCCTTTATGATTTTGGAAAAATGCTATGGATACTACTATTTATATAATAAATAGAGGGCCTTCAAGTTCCTTGGATGGTGGTATTCTAGAGGAGGCATGGATAGGTAAAAAGGTAAACTACTCCTTTTTAAAGCCTTTTGGTTGTGAGGCCTTTGTACATATTAATAAAGAAAATAGTACAAAGCTTGAGGAAAAACTAAATAAATGTACCTTTATTGGATATGGTGTTAATGATTTTAATTATCTCTTATATGATTATGAAAATAACAAAATAATTAGGAGCAGATATGTAATATTCAATGAAAAGGTCTTGTATAAGAATCAGTTGCAAGAAAAGAAACATGAAAAATAAAACAAAGAATTCACAGTTCTTGATGAGATCACAGAAAAATTAAAGGTGCTTGAAAATAATAATAATCAACAACCACAACAACAACTGTTGGCTTGAGGGATCCTGACCCAATTTCGGTGTGCAAGGTTTGCCAACAAACCCCTATACTACTGGCCCTTTCAGTAGTGACCTGCTTGCACAAGTCAAAGTCTCACCTAAAGTAGTATGGGTGGGTGCTAGAACTAGGTTTCCGCACCCTAAGAAAGGATGGGTAAGGCAAGTAGAGCTACGCTAGATCCTGTAATTCCCAGATTACCTTGTTCTGCGTAGAGTTAATTAAGTCTCTATTCGCATCCGTGTGCACTAGATCTATAGTTATATGATTTTTAGAACATCAACACAGCATTACATAAATAGACCATAACAGATGTGGATCCAAGAACGCAATTACATAGATCTTTCGCAGCTTAAAGATAGAAAATGCACGATACAACAATTATCAACGATTCACACAAAAGTACTCACAGATTCAGTTCTCTAACAATCTTTTGTATTCATTAATTCATCAATTCTTCCTTACAATTCCCTTCCCAACCTGTGCACACAGTAGCAGGATCCGCACACAGCTAGACTTGGATCTCTCTGCACACAGCCAGTAGGAGTCTGTTCCAAAAAACCCAAACAGATAGCTTAAACCAAAAATCACATCGATAGCTCATCATTTCTTATCCTTTACAATACAAAATTATTCTCTATTTATAACAATCTAGCCTAGACTTTCCTATGGTCTACAACCTATGGTTTTCGGACCCCTAGTTTACCCTTTCACCCATTACAATGCTTTCGGGGCTTTGACCCACCCCAAAACCCCTGCACTAGACTAAATATAATAAAAAATATTCAAAATGGACCAGTTTCGCAACTTGTTAGGAGACCCCGTTCCAACAGTCCCCCAACACAATCTTGTAACTCGTCTCGAGTCACTGCGGTGGTGCGGCCACATAGTCCTGAGCTTGGTATGGATTTAGTTGACTACCATTGACAAAACCAGGAACAAGGTCACCACATAGGGTAGCTAGCTGGACTGCTCTGCCATTTGTAATCTCCTTAACTATGTAGGGACCAAGCCAGTGCTGCCGAAATTTCCCTGGATGTTTCAAAAATTGGCTAACGTATAACAGGATGAGATCACCTTCGACGAATGTCTTTTGGTGAATATGTCGATCATGCTAGGCTTTATCGCGAGCCTTCTGAACCTACAGGTGAAAATTAGCAATAAACTGATCTTTCTCCAAAGCCACCAGTTGTGCCAGACGTTCCTCGATGATATCTGAGTCTGCCATATTTGTGAATGCAGCGATGCGTAGGCTAGGAACAACATATTCTATGGGCATAATGGCCTCCTTGCCATAGACCATTCGGAAGGGGGTCCTGCTCGTTAGCTTCTTGCAGGTTGTTCGATAGGCCCACAGAACCGAGGGGATGCGCACATCCCAGTCACTTCGATCGACATTGCAAACCTTAGTTAATGCCTGTTCCAAAATTTTGTTAAAAGCTTAAATCACCCCATTTGCCCGAGGATGATATGGTGTACTCTTCGCATGGTGGATCAAAAATTCCTCATTCAAAGCTTGAATCATTTGGTTAACAAAGTGTGTACCTCTGTCGCTCATTAGGATCTTTGGGCAGCCAAACTTGGTCAGAATCTGCTCAATGATGAAGTGCGCAGTAGTATCCACAGTACAATCCTTTACCGCTTGTGCCTCAGCCCATCAAGTGACGTAGTCAGTGGCAGTGATAATGTAGCGGGCACCTGTTTTCTTGCCTGGCAGATTGATGGGTCCTATAAAGTCAATGGCCCATTTTTCAAAAGCCTGTAGGGCCATTTGAGGCTGTATGTAATTTCGTCGTGAGGGTTGGCCAATTCGCTAGCATGTATCACACGATCTACAATAGTTGTACGAATCCTGATGCAGGGTAGGCCACCATAATCCAGCCCTAAAAATATTTTGTGTTGTAGCTCATCCTACATAGTGTCCTCCTGCGACTCCATCATGTGCTTCTGCTAAAATAGTGGGCCGTTCATGTTCCAATACATACCTTTGTAGTATTTCATCTGTGCCTAGCTTGTATAACTGTCTGGCAATGATAGTAAAGTCTGCAGCCCGGGTAACCAAATCCTTCTTCTACTGCACCGAATATGCTGCAGGGGCCATGCCCGTAGTAAGGAACTAAATTATATCAGCAAAGTGAGCATCAACCACCTTAATGGTAAATAGCTATGCATCGGGTAAGCCCTCGTCCAAGTTAGTAGGTTCTTCCCCTGTTTCGATGCGAGACAGATGATCCGGGCCTACATTCAACCTCCCAGGTTTAAAAATGATCTCAAAATCATATTCCTGGAATAGAAATAGCCAGCGGCAAATCTTCCCCCCCAACACAGGCTTGTTGACCAGATATTTCAAAGCCAAATGATCAGTTAACATCTTAAAGTGTCCACCCAGTAGATAGTGCTAATATTTTTGTAATGCGTATACCATAGCAAATCCTTCGTGCTCAGTGGTATAGTAATTCCTTTCTGAGCCCGAGAGTTTTGGACTTGCAAAGGCAATTGGGTGGTCAATACCTCCGTCGCCAGGTTGAGTGAGAACCACACCCAGAGCGATGCTTGACGCATCGACATGTACATGAAATTCCTTTGACTAGTCAGGAAATATCAGTATGGGTGCAGAGATCATCTTTTCCTTTAGCAGTTCAAAGCTCTTCTGACATTCATCATTCCAGAAAAAAGAGACATCTTTTTTTAGTAGCTATTCCATGGGTGCTATGATTAGAGCGTACCTTTGAATGAATTTTCTGTATTAGCCCGTGTGACCGAGAATAGATTGCTGCTGTTTTTCCATTATGGGGGCTACAAGGTTGATAATTATGGCTATCTTCGTAGGATCAACCATCAATCCTTGCTGACGGACAATGTGTCCCAACAATATTTCGAATGGTACACAGAATATGCACTTTTTGATATTCAAGGAGATCTGGTGCTTCCGGCATGCATCCAACATTAATCACAGGTTCAAGACATGCTCATTTACTAGGCCAAAGACCGTCCAGTCGTCGAAGTAAACCTCCAGGAACTTATGAATAAAATCCTTGAACACAGCCACCACGACCCTTGAAAGGATAGTAGGTGCATTCTTGATACCAAAGGGCATGACCGTATACTGGAAGGAACCCCATTCGGTTGCAAAGGTAGTCTTACTGTGATCTGCAGGTGCAATTCTGATCTGGTAGTATCCTGAGAACCCATCGGTGAAGGAATAGGCCTCCTGGCCACCCACAATATCAAGGATTTCATCGGAGAAGGGCGTAGGGAAGGGGTCATGGATGCAGGCGTCATTTAACTTTCGTAGATCCACACAGATGTGTATTCCCCCCTTTGTATTTTTCTCCTGGATGACCATTGGAGTTACCCAATCTGCTATTCAACTGGTTCAATGATACCTGAGTAAGCATCTTGTCCAACTCTTCTTTGACCTTTTTCTTATATTTAGGGTTCAACCTGTAAGGTCGCTGCTTGTTGGGGCATGCCTCGGGTTTCAGAGTGATGTGCATAATGCCTAGGTCCCCAGTGATTCCTTTGAGCTCATAAAACTTTGTTGGAAATAAGTCCTAGTACTCTGTAAGTAGCTCTGCAATTTTTCCTATGGTGCCTTCATCCCAATAGTCCCCAATTTTAGCCAGCTTAGGGTGTTCTTCTGTCCCAACATTAACTTTGCGTAGCCTGAGAGGTTATGTTACATCAACATCTTGTAGTGATGGTCCGATAATGGTACGTTCTCCTTCAGATTCCGAAACAGAGATACTTTGTGGATTATCCTCTTCTTCGTTAATCACCAAGCTCCGGAAGTTGACTATGTCTTGCATCTGGACTTCCCATGTCAGGACAACTGGTGTGGTGCGGGGTTGAGGCTTTTTAAAGATAAATGCATCGATGTCCTGCAGAGCTTCTTCAAGCATATAAGTTCCCCCAATTAGTTCGAACGTTTCGTAAAGTCTTCTTTTAATATTTCCCAGTGGCGGGTATGCTAATGTAACTCCGCATCTAAGTACCAAGCAGCAGGGATAAGGGCCAAGGCATGCAAAAATAGATGGATCCATTCTTCTGGGGCTCGGTCGGACCATTTGGTTTTCCAAGTACGCAGATGCATGCGGGGATCCCCGGGTCCCAAGAATATCTTGGTGCGCACGTCAGCGGGATGTGCAAACCGTAGAACCATCCTATCCTGACATGTTTCCCAGTCCATAAATGCTTTCTTGTGGGTATCCCACCATCGTGCAGGTTTTCCACGTAGAACCAGATTGAGGACCTAGAGTCGCCATTCTTTTGGCACCCTAGCCTCCAATGTTCTTAGGAATTCCTGGACATTACTAGACCCATCAAAGTGGGGAAGGTATCTTACCTTTGAAGTAATGTAGTAGAGCGTCCTTGTAGCCTGAGGGCATCGTAGTGCTAATAAATCATGTAACCAGTTCTGCCAACTCTCTAGTTCTTCATCAGGATCAGAAAAGTACTCCATGTCCTTCTCCCAATAGAGTACTCTGCCTGTTGTAGGGTTACCCTAGTCTTCATCCTGCGTCGTCACCCTGTAGATGTGATCTAGTTCCTCCTGTGCATATGCTGGTTCTATATACCACACACCCTCGGCGGGATCTAACGGTACTATTACGCGCGTACCGTTCTTCTCAAACATCATGCTGTGTTTTTTTAGATTGATGACACCCCCCACGTCTATAGCCTAGTCTAGTCCCAGGAGTGCAGGGTAAGGATCTGCATCTTCCACGATTTCTATTACTTCAAAGTTAGCTAAGACCTTTACTCCTACGATATCTACCATGACTTTTGGCAACCTTCCCAGAGGGATGATCTTCTATTGATTCGCCATGTGCAGCTGGATGGTGGACCAGTCTAACTTAGGTTCACCCATTTGTTTCCATGTTTTCTTTGGTAAGACGTTCGCATCCAATCCAAGATTGAGAATAACCTGATCTATCTCATAGTCGCCAATCTGCGCAGTCAACCGTATTTCCCTTCCGGTGCGTCTCTTATAGCTACATAGTTTATGTACTTCCTTAATCTCAGCCATTATGTTGGGTCGGGCTGCGCAATAATGTAGTAATTCTTGGAGATTTTCTACAACCTGTGGTTTGCGCAGTAGTTTCAGACATGCCCTTAGAAAGGGCTCAACCTCTTTCTCTTTTTGGAGGTGCGTTGGCAGCTGCGCAGGGGCTTCTAGTGGCTATTGTTCCTTGGAATTCATTCCCTTTTGAGAAGAAAGCTCCTCCCCTGCTCCCTGGGTGACCACCCTACTACGTTTCTTGAATTTTACACTTGTATCTACATTCCTCAGCTTAGTTTTGACTCTTTGCACATTTTTCGTGGGGGTAGGCTATTTGTCCTACATTTTCGTTATCAAGACTGACCAGTCTTCGATCTCATGGTCCAGCTGTCGGAAATATTTACAGGATTGCCTAGTGGGATTCGGGCAGTCCCTGGTGAAGTTCCCTACCTCTCCACAGTTATAGCAGATCAGCTGGCCCCATCCTCGTCCTGCGCTTCTTCCCTGGCCCCCCTGCCCCTCGCAGGGGAGCCACCAAAGGTCGCGGGAGATCTTGGCGATGTAGGATCTGATTATACCCTATAGAGGTTCCCCTGATCTACCAACAATTCATATGTGTGACAATTCTGCTCATCGTGCCCTACCGATCGGAAGAACTTGCACCATTGTTGCTTCAATTCACCCATACTTATCTGAGGGCACTGGGCTGTATCATGTAGTCCCGCTACCCGGTAGTCTTCACACCATAGCGCAGATCCACTGGAACCGAGGCATAGCAAAATGGGTCCCCCTGCCTATAGGTAATTTGTCAATAGAGGACACTGGTCCTTGGTATGACCAGACACCTGACATCTTATGCACTAGAGGTCTGCGCTGACTCCTTTTCCCCGTTCCATCCATAAGCTCTGTATTTCCATGTGAATGGATCTGAGCTACTCTTGAATTTGTTGCACTCCCGTCAATGTGTTGTCCTTAGGCATGGCTTTGAGTTTCATGGTAGCTTCAAAGGATTTTTCTTGTGATTTGAAGATCCGGTGGCTCATTGGTATGCGTAAGTGAGGTAGCAACATAGCGATGAACCATTTCATGTGATGTCTGTCATCGTACTTGAACCCTCCTTCCTTGATCGCTTTCTTTAACCGTTGATCAGCCTCCCATACTGACTCAGACGCACCTTGCTTGAAGTCTTTTAATTTTGCTACCAACTGAGAGTAAGATTTCAGCTTTTGGAATTGTCGTTTTAGGGCATCCTTAACATCTTGAAGCGATGCGCTCCCATTCTGAGATATATACCACATATACCAGTCCAGAGTCGTTTCTTCGAAGGCCAGGGATAACTGCACCCTTTTCATAGTATCACTTACCACCCCCTGTGCAGTCCACACTGAGTTGGCTACAAACCAAAACCCGTCCATGTCCTCATCGGCTACGCCTTTAAAGGTAGGTAATTTCAAGTGTACTGCCATGCTTTCCTCTGGTTTTCTTTCTCGAAGGTCTGAAGTCGGAGTAAATAACGGACCTTGTGCAGGCGATTTCTTCGGCGAGCTACGAGCAGAGTGATCCTCTACTTGATCTGTTCGATAGTACTTATCGCTCCGTGTTGTGCTGTCACCCAAAGTAGCGCTCATTCACCTCCACGTTAAATCTCCACTATTCGCTTGTCATTACCGATCCCTTCATCAGACTTCTTCCGGTCTTGGCAAAAGAACCATTTGTTGGCTTGAGGGGTCCTGACCAAGGTTCAGTGTGCAAGGTTTGCCAACAAACCCCTATACTACTGGCCCTTTTGGCACTGACCTGCTTGCGCATGTCAAAGTCTCACCTGAAGTAGTATGGGTGGGTGGTGGAAATAGGTTCATTAGGGGAATTTTGAGGTCTAAAATGGGCCTCCTAAGGAAATTATAAAATAATAGTGGAAAAAATCTAATAAGATTTGATGACATCATCAAATTTTAGAGGGAAAAATGAAAAAACTACTTTTTCAACTCATATTTTCAACTTATCTCCCAAAGTTTTTACTCAAATTTCGAGCGGGAGTACTCGTTGGATGCAAAATTTAATTCCTCATCCAAGGAGTACCCATGTTGCATACTTTAGATGGGTCCTACTACATGAAAAATAAGAAATACATTAAAAACATGATTGTAATCACGTTTTTTTATGTATTTCCCATTTTTCATGTAGCAGGGTTCATTGAAAGTATGCAACATGGGTACTCCTTGGATGAGGAATTAAATTTTGCATCCAATGAGTATTCCCACTCGAAATTTGAGTAAAAATTGTGGGAGATAAGTTGAAAGTACGAGTTGAAAAAGTAGTTTTATTATTTTATTATTTTTTAATATTTTTACCCTTTTATTTAAAAAATAGTAAATCATCCCCCATGGTTGACATCATCATCTTGAATCCTATTGGTTGTTATAAATTTTATTTTTGTTGTACATTTTTCTTATGAGGTCCATTTTTGAATATAATTTACTAATGTCTTACTTTTCACGAGAAGGATGGGTAAGGCAAGCAGAGCTGCGCTAGATCTTGTGATTCCCAGATTACCTTGTTCTGCGCAGAGTTAATTAAGTCTCTATTTGCATCCATGTGCACTAGATCTATAGTTATATGCTTGTTATAACATCAACACAGTAGTACATAAATAGAATATCATAGATCTAGATCCAGGAACAGAGTACACAGATCTTTCGCAACTTAAAGATAGAAAACATACAATACATAAATTATCAGTAATTCAAAAAAAGGTACTCACAGATTCAGTTCTATAAAAATCTTCTGCATTCATTCATTCATAAATTCTTCCTTACAATTCCCTTCCCATCCTGCACACACAGTAGCAGGGTCCACACACAGCTGGACTTGGATCTCCGTGCACACAGCCAATAGGAGTCCTTTCCCCAAAACCCAAACAGATATCTTAAACCACTATTCGCATCAATATCTCATCATTTCTTATTCTTTACAATACAAAATTCTTCTCTATTTATAAAAATCTAGCCTAGACTTTCCTATGGTCCACAACCCATGGTTTTTGGACCCCTAGTTTACCATTTCACCCATTACAATGCTTTCAGGGCTTTGACCCACCCCAAAACCCTTGTGCTAGACTAAATATAATAAAAAATATTCAAAATGGACCAGTTTCGCAACTTGTTAGGAGACCCCATTCCAACAACAACATGCACCTCAAACACCTATAAGTGGTGTCAGAAGATCTACCAGGATAAGTACACCCCCTGAACGATACTCTCCTATTTATTGTTGACTAATTCTGGTGAACCCGAATGTTATGAAGAAGCGATACAGGTTGAAACTAGGAAGAAGTGGGACTATCCATGAAAGAATATATGGACTCCTTAATACATAACCAGACTTGGGACTTAGTCAGGTTGCCTGCAGGTAAAACTACATTGCAGAATAAATGGGTTTACAGGCTGAAGGAAGAAGATGGAGGAAAACAGAGGTACAAAGCTAGACTTGTGGTGAAGGGGTTTGCACAAAAGAAAGGTATTGATTTTGATGAAATATTTTCTCCTGTTGTTAAGATGACTTCAATCAAAACTATTTTAAGTCTTGTAGCAGTGGAAGATTTACATCTTGAACAGTTAGATGTAAAGACAACATTTCTCCATGGAGATTTGGAGGAAGAGATATACATGCAACAACTAGAAGGATATGAGGTCAAAGGGAAAGAAAAATTGGTGTGCAAGTTAAAGAAGAGCTTGTATGGCTTAAAACAGGCTCCAAGGCAGTGGTATCTAAAATTTGACAAGTTTATGTCTGAACAAGGTTATACTAGATGTCACTCTGATCATTGTGTTTATCTGAAAAAGAAAAATGATGGCAACTATATTATATTTTTATTGTATGTAGATGACATGCTTGTTGCAGGGTCTAACATGTAGGAAATAAATGTGCTCAAAAGAAAATTGGCAAATTCATTTGCAATGAAGGATTTGGGAGCTGCAAAACAAATCCTTGGTATGAGGATAACTAGAGACAGGAAAAATATCAAATTAAAATTGTCTCAGAATGAGTACATAGAGAAGGTGTTGAAAAGATTTAATATGCAGAATGCAAAACCAGTTAGTACACCTTTTTCTATCCATTTCAAACTTAGTAAGGAGATGTGCCCAAAGACCCAAGAAGACATGGATTATATGTCTAAAGTTCCATATGCATCAGCAGTTGGAAGCTTAATGTATGCAATGGTCTGCACAAGGCCTGATATTGCACATGCAATGGGAGTTGTAAGCAGGTACATGAATAATCCAGGAAAAGAACATTGGATGGCAGTAAAATGGATTCTCAGATATTTGAGAGGTACCACAAATCAAACATTATGCTTTGGTGGTTCAAACATTTCTCTACAGGGATATGTTGATGCAGATATGGCAGGTGACAGAGATAACAGGAGGAGCACTACAGGGTATGTATTTACTGTAGGTGGAACAACTGTCAGTTGGGTTTCAAAAATCCAAAGTGTTGTTGCACTTTCAACAACAGAAGCAGAGTATGTTGCTGCTACAGAGGCTAGTAAAGAAATGATTTGGTTACAAAGGTTTATGGATGAATTGGGTAAGAAGCACGATATTTGTTATCACCAAAATCGTACCTGATTGGCTGCTGAATCAGACAACTTCAATGTAACTATTTCAAACCAATCTTGTGACTGAGGCTTAGCCTCCTTAGCCTGAGAGGGCTCTCTCAAGGGTTAATGATATTGAATAAAGACGTAGATAGATGGCTAACTCTATTGTTTGTGTTTTGGTTTTGTATGTTTTTAGGTTGAAAAGATGAAGGTTTGCGACCATTTGGATATGCAGTCAATGACAAGGATAAAGATAACAATGGCTCACCTAGTGGAAGCTGAGGCTTGTATATATTTCAATGAAGAGTAACAATTTCAGGAAAATCCCAATAACTTGAAAGTTCAAAGGAATTCAGAGCATGTAATACATGAATTCTGAGTAATGATACATCAAACATCAAGGCTATGGAAAAGAAACATTTCAAAGATAGGACATAAAACTCATTGAAAATACACTAAGAATCTCAGGTGAAGAAAAGTTGTATGTTACTATATATATTAGTCAATCCAAATCTTTACAAAGTGATATTCTTAGATAAAATTTTCCAACCTATAGGTTGAAACCAACATTATCATGTATACATTGGGCTTATGGAGTCGAAGCAATCTCAAAAAATCAGTGAATCTAATTGACATGGAAGTTGAGGCATATCAAGGTTTTTAGTCATGAGACATACACTTGAAACATGTAAAAAACACAGTCAGTCCATTTATAAAGGAATTCAGAGCATCTAAAGATGAGTTATGAGTAATATATATGAACACCACTGCAAATAAGATATATAAGAAACACTGATAGAATATGAGAACACTAAAAACCCCTAGATATCATTTCTGGGATTCAACTGTGTTAATTTAGTCATTCATCTATGACCATTTCCATGAGAGGTAGTCGTAATTGAATAATTTCTCATGATTTTTGAATAGTCCACTTAGCACTCATTGCATCGGGTGATGCTCACAGGGGTGAAGAAGTGGGATTGAAACTAGTGAAATGAATCACATAGCATCAATCATCACTTCCAGGGCTTGCACCCGGTAACCAGGACTTCTCGGGAGGTCACCCATCCTAGAACTCCTCTGGCTCAAGCGTGCTTAACTGTGGAGTTTTTCCCCACAATCAAGCCCACTTAGCTTGCTACACCATTTGCAAAACCTTAGCAACTATTGTGCCTCATGAACCATTCAAGAAGAGATCCCTTTACTCTTAGTATTTTAAGTATGAGGGGTTTCCGCAGTGCATTATATTAGATATCATTTTTGGGATTCAACTGCGTTAATTTAGTCATTCATCTATGACCATTTCCATGGGAGATAGTCGTAACTCACTAATTTCTCATGATTTTTGAATCATCCACTTGACACTCATTGCATCGGGTGATACGCACTTGAGCCAGAGGCGCACTTGAGCCGGAGGATTTTTGGGATGGGTGACCTCTGGGGAAGTCTGATTCTGGTGAAGCCAAAGTGATGATTGACGCTATGTGATTCATTTCACCTGTTTCAATCCCACTAAAAACCCCTTCTGAATCTCAAGTTGGTCAAGTAGAAGCTCTCTACATTAGCTAAAATAGTCCTTTTATAATATGCACCAGTTTTGCCAAAAAGTTTCCAACCCTTTGCTAATTTGACCCCTTGGTCTTTTATAGACATATTACAACATGTGATGATTTTCCTCTAGGCTAGATACATCGAATTTCCAACTACTGACACTAACTGACACCTTTCCTAACCATATAACATGGTCTTTATTACAAAATGACAGTTGCAAACCTAGAGAATAGTCCTAATACGAATAGCACTAATACTCATTAAATCTATTATAACAACCTTATCTAAGCTAGATTACATCATTTTCCACCTATATCTCCATAAGGTCGAATCCAAATGATAATCTCCAGCACTTAATTTCCTTAATGCTGATCTCCTTCAAACTAGGAAACTGTCCCTTGTTTTCTAGGTTTAGGATTTTTTTTGTGTTCTAGCATGGAAATATTTTAAAAAGACTAATCTTGATCTTGAAGCCTATAAGATTGAATTTTATCCTCTAAAACTTCAATTTCCATTTCAATGTTCCTAGTAACTTCATCCACAAACTGAATCTTATCTTCTGACATGTACTCAAATGATTTCAGTGTTAGGTCCATATATTACTAGTATAGTCCCTTATTGTTGTTAGTGTAAACCCCTTATTGTTATTATTGTACCCTTGTAACCCCCATATTGTTATTATTGTGCCCTTAAATTATTATTTTTAGGTCGGCTAGGATTATATTGTGGCCCCACTAGGATTACATTGTGGCCCCATGGACTCTTATATATAGAAAGGAGGTTTTGTAATTTGAATCATCCAAGAATTATTCATTTATGTAATGTATTGGAGGTTTCCCCCTCGAAGTGGCTTATTTCTAAGGCATTGATATCTCTTTTCTTCTATTTTTGGAGCTGGTTTCACAACATTTGGTATCAGAGCTTTGGATTCTAGGGTTTTGCTGCTCCAAACAGGTCATCATGGCATTGTCGCTATAACTTTTTTTCTACAAAGGTTTAGAAGTTGAAAGTTTTAGGGTGCAAAGCAAAAATCTGGAGGAACATCGTCGCAAAATTTTAGAGCTTCGTTCACAATATTTTCGGAGATATGATATGTGGAAGGTAGGGATTTTTGCAGGCTCCTGAATTTCACTTAAACATGTCATCGCAGAATTTTCCCTATAAATTTTTTTCTACGAAGGTTCAGAATTTTAAATTTTTAGAGCACGAAGCCGAGATCCTGAGGAACATTTTCGCAAAATTTCAAAGCTTTTTTCGCAATATTTGCGGCGATATGATCTATTGAAGTTAGGTATTTTTTAGGCTCCCTAATTTCATCTCATAGAGGTGATCGTGGGAAAATATTCATAACTCTCTCTTTGAGCATCGGATTGGAATTCTGTAAAAAGTGGCTGGAAGTACACGGACTTTAGTTTCCTGTCTATAAATTTCAGAGCCAAAGGAGCAATCAGTGACACTTGGCAAGTCATACAAGTTCGCTCTACTAAACCAGTCCATAATTAGGTCATTGTGGGACATTGGACATAACGTTGCCGTGAAGAATCCAAATCAGGTCAAACCTGTGGCATTTGAAAGAAGCTTGAGAGGACTACTACAGGGTTAAATTTCAGATATTTAGGATCTTCAATTATAGAGATAATTTAATTTCAATATAGAGCTCTGCAAAAGCAAGTAAAAGGTGTGTATTGTTTTTCCGAATTGCATAAGTCTTGTTTGAAGAATCAAGTTGAATTGATTCCAAGGGAATATTGTAGAATAGATATCAGTATTGGTTTCCAAAATGGCCCCTAAAAAGAATCCAACACCCATTAAGCCTTTAGAAGGCTATACTATGACTCATGAAGACGAAGAATGGCAACATGACATATCAAAATTACAAGAGTAGGTACAACAAATTTTTCTCTCGCAAAGAGCAACAGAAAATGACATGGAAGTTTTGAAGAAAGGTGTGGAAACTAAGATGGATGGTTTGAAGAAAGGCATGGAATCTAAGATAGATGGCATGGAAGCTAAGATCGATGAAAAAATGGAAAATATTAAGAATGCTCTAAAAGCAGACATGGAAGGTTTGACAAAGTTGATACAAGAAATGTTTCCTAATGGTGAAAAGATAGTAGAGGAAACTCATGATGAGAGCAAAATAAATGTTAATCATGATTTCATAAACTCTAATGTTGGTGGGAAGAACCACCATATTCCAAAAATGGATATGAGGAAGTTTGATGGAAAGGATCCTATAACATGGATACTACAGATGGAGCAATATTTTGATCTCCATAATGTGCAAAACACACAAAAGGTACGTATTGCAACTTTACATTTAGAACAAAATACATTTGTATGGTATCGATGGCTTTGCTCCCGTAAAAAAATTGTCACTTGGTCAATTTTTATGGAGGAAATGATAGCATATTATGAGGATACAAAGAGCAACACCTTCTTTAGCCAATTGATAAATCTCAAACAAAAGGGTTTAGTGGGGGAGCACATTGAGGACTTCCAAAAATTGAATATAAGGGTAACTGATATTCCAGAGGAACACAGGATTGATCTCTTCATAGGTACTTTAAAGGATAACATCCAACATGAACTTCACGTTTTGGAACCTGATTCATTGGAGAAGGCATTCAGGTTGGCATGAAAAATTGAATGTAAAATTATGGCGACAAGGAAGCCTACCACTCACTTCTATAAAGAAGGAAGTGTTGCTACGCCTAGATTTCCACAACCTACAAATTTGACACCACAACAATTGGAAGAAAAAGAGAAAAAGGGCTTTGCTACAGTTGTGATAGAAAATACGCTAAAGTTCATAAGTGTGCTGAGAAGAAACTATTTTACATGGATTTTGAAGGGGAAGAAAATGAACAAGAAGAGGATATACACCAGGAACCAACCCTAGAAGAGGAAGAAATGAGTCCGACCATATCGTGTAATGCATTAGTAGGAATTAACACTCCTCAAACTCTCAAGATATAAGGTCATATCAAGAAGAAAAAGGTAATAGTGTTGATTGATTCGGGTAGTACCCATAATTTTATTCATTGTAAGGTAGCCAAGGAATTGAATTGTTTCCTATACCCAACACCATAATTTCAAGTGATGGTTGCAAATGGAGGAACTATAAATTGCTCTGGAAAAAGCCATAATATCAAGCTAACCATGGGGGAATATGTATTTAATATTCCAATTCTTTCCATTCCTATGGGAGGTGCTGATGTTGTACTAGGAGTACAATTGTTACAATATTTGGGGATGGTAGCTTTTAATTTTCAAGAAATTTTCTTGAAATTTTTTCAGAAGGAAAGGAAGTCGAAGGAAGCCAGGAAGGATAATAAGCTCTAATGTCATGACAAAGCTTCTAAATAAAGAACAACGAGGCGTAATTTCACAATTATGCTTACTAGAAGTTCCAACATCAAAATCATCTATTTCTGCAGATCTCCAAAAAGTCTTGGACAATCATTCCAAGGTGTTTGAAACTCCCAAAGGACTCCCACCTATTCGTTATCATGAGCATGCTATTCATTTGATTCCAGGAAGTGTTCCTCCAAACATCAGGCCTTATAGATATCCTTATGTCCAAAAGAGCGAAATTGAATGTATGATTGCAGAAATGTTAGAGGCGGGTATAATTCAACCTAGTCAAAGTTCTTTCTCTGCTCCTGTAGTATTGGTGCACAAGAAGTATGGATCATGGCGCATGTGTCTTGATTATAGGGAGCTCAACAAGCTCACCATTAAAGATAAATTTCCCATTCCTGTGATTGATGAATTATTGGATGAATTACATGGAGCAATTTATTTTACCAAGTTGGATCTTCGTTCAGGATATCATCAAATTAGAATGAAGACTGAAGATATTCCAAAAATAGCATTTCAAACTCATGAGGGTCATTATGAATTTTGGTCATGCCTTTTGGCCTTACCAATGCACCTTCTACATTTCAAGGGTTGATGAATTCCATTTTCAAACCCTTCCTTAGAAAATTTGTGCTAGTATTTTTTGATGATATACTAATCTACAACAGGTCTTGGAAGGATCATGTTGAACATGTTGACAGGATGCTCAAACTATTGCAGGAGAAACAATTATATGCAAAAATATCCAAATGTTTCTTTGGAGCACAAGAGGTGGAATATCTGGGTCATATTGTATCTCACGAGGGTGTTAAAGTAGACCCTGACAAAATTAAAGCCATTAAGGAATGGAAAGTCCCCACAACCATAAAGCAGTTGCGAGGATTTCTCGGGTTAACGGGGTATTATCACAAGTTTGTTAAGAATTATGGGAGAATAGCAGCACCTCTAACAACATTATTGAAGAAAGATGCATTTTCATGGACTCCTGAAGCAACTAAGGCCTTTGAACATCCTAAAGAGGCAATGTGCCTAGCACCGGTCTTAGCTACGCCAGACTTCACAAAAACCTTTATTGTGGAATGTGATGCCTCAGGAAATGGAATTGGTGCAGTTTTAATGCAGGAAGGAAGACCCATTGCTTTTGAAAGTCGTCCAATCAAAGGAAAGTATTTACAAAAACCTATTTATGAGAAGGAAATGTTAGCAATGCTGCATGCACTAAAGAAATGGAGAACTTACCTAATGGGAAGACACTTCAAGGTAAAAACTGATCATGATAGTCTTAAACACTTTTTGGAACAAAGACTATATTTAGAAGAGCAACAAAAATGGGTCACAAAGATGTTGGGTTATGACTTTGAAATAATCTACAAAAAAGGGAAGCTAAATGTTGTTGCAGATGCACTCTCAAGAAAGAATGAAGTGGTGGAAGCATTACTTTGTGCCATTTATATTATCAAACCAGATTGGATAACTGAAGAAAGAGATGAATGGAAGAAGGATGAAGAAGTGTGGACAATCATTCAAAAGTTGCAGCAAGATCCTAGTACATCTGATACAGTTAGTTGGAAAAATGATTCCTTATGTTACAAAGATCGCTTATATATTTGTAATAATTCCCAACTAAAACAAAAGATTCTTTTGGAATTGCACACTTCTCCTTTAGGAGGACACTCAGGATTTTTAAAAACTTACCACAGGGTGAAGAAAGAATTTTTTGGAATGGACTTAAATCTGATATTCAAAAGTTTGTGGCGGAATGTTGGTTTGCCAGCAAAATAAAGTTGAGACAATTAAGACCCCGGGTCTTCTACAACCTTTATCCATTCCAAGTCAACGTTGGGAGGAGATTTTAATGGATTTTATCATAGGTTTACCTAAGTCCGAAGGAAAGAGTGTCATCATGGTGGTAGTTGATAGACTTACCAAGTATGCACACTTTTGTGCATTATCTCATCCATTTAAAGAAAGTATAGTTGCTACTACATTTATGGACACAATTCAAAAGCTACATGGAAACTCAAGGGTTATTGTGAGCAAAAAAAATCCCATTTTTACTGGAAATTTTTGGACGGAGTTATTTTCTTGTTTGGGTACTCAATTAGCTCATAGATCATCCTATCATCCTCAGTCCGATGGTCAAACTGAGATAGTAAATAAATGTTTGGAAGGATATCTTCGTTGTTTTGTATCTGATAAAAAAACAAAATGGATCAAGTGGTTACCTCTCGCAGAATGGTGGTGTAACACTTCCTTCCATACTGCAGCAAAAATGACCCCATTTATGGAACTTTATGGATATCATCCACCATCCATCACATCAGGTTTAAGAGAAAATTCAAAGGTTCGAGTAGTGGAAGATCACATCGAGCATCAACCAGAAGTTCTCCAACTCTTAAAGGATAACCTGAATTTGGCACAAAATCGAATGAAACAACAGGCAGATCAACATTGCAACGAGAGAAGTTTTGATGTAGGAGACTGGGTATTTTTATGGCTACAACCATACAAACAAATGTCCCTCAAGAAAGCTAAGAAGGATAATAAATTATTGGCAAAGTACTATGGTCCTTACAAGGTGTTGAAAAAGATTGGTATTATGACATACAGATTGGAGCTTCTATTGTTCATTTATGTAATGTATTGGAGGTTGCCCCCTCGCAGTGGCTTATTTCTAAGGCGTCGATATCTATTTTCTTCTATTTTTGGAGCTGGTTTCACAACATTCAGATTAGAAGACAAGGATAAAGAAAAATTTTCACCCACTTCTTCATTAATGTAATCATCATTTGATATAGAATGATATAAGAAATGACATGAAAAATCAACTTTTTCCTATACCTGAGGATTGTAGCAAGCATTTTCCAATATTTCCTCTTGTTGTTTAAAATTTTTCTCATACTCCCGATGATCAAAAGACTGACCAGTCTGTTGCAAATTTTCATCAGACTCAGAGGATGTATCATAATTTTCATAAATAAACTCTTGCTGGGTTTCATTTTCATCCAAGGAAGAGGCTATCCTTTCTTCTTGGTGATGAAAGGGATTGTCATGAAGGGCTTCTAAAATTTCCTCATCCATGAACTCATCATCTTCATAACAATTCTCCAAATATTCAATAAAACTCACACAGTGTTTACAACAGTCCTTGACCAACAATAAGGAGTGATGACACTCTTCATACATCTCATAAAATGCAGCATGGAAATCAGCAAGAGAATATAATGAACCATTTGGCAAGCTTTCATACCAAGACTGTGCTTTTCCTTCCAAAGTGGCCATAAACATATTCATACACATATTTTCCCTTCCAAAATTTAAGAGAGAGAGTGAAAAAGCATGCTACAACAGTTTCGTAGCGCTTTTCACTAATTTTGCACTGTGTGCGCTACGAAACTGCTGAGTGAGCAGTTTTGTCCAATTTTTTCCAAAATGTAAAGTGCGAATGTGCCAAAAACTGAAAATGAACCCTATTTAATCATATCGCTTGAAAGACAGAGTTATTCCAGCCTTCTTGAGGTCCCTTCTTCATTTGCAATAGGTTGGCCTATTGGTTTTTCTTGTTTTTTCCAGAAAATAGGTCTTTGGACAGAGCCTATATCTCCTACTCCATGATGTATCTTGAGAAACTGAAGGAAGTTTTTGTAGGTACTGATGTATTAAATAAAAAAATATCTTCATTTTTTGAAACACATCTCTTTCTGTCCAGAAACTACCTTTGACAAAAATGTGTAAAACAGGAAAATTTTGTTTCTGAAAATAGGGCTTCAAAGAAAGCCTTGTGTTAGCCACCCATAAATTTCTGTCATATCAAATGGTGGCTAAATGATGTTGGATAGCCTTCAAGAAACAATTCCATGATTAAAATTGCTGATACTTGAAGACTTTTTGATAATGTCCTATCCTTGGTTAATATTCACTACTGTTTCCATTCAGAACTCAGAAATCCTGCTGATTTCTAAAGCCAAAGTACTGCTGCAAGGGACCCCTTTTCCCCTCCCTTCTCCAAATCTAATCTCAGTTTATTTTCTCCATCTCCCTTGAAAACCCCTCAACTTCATGATTCCTCCTTTTCCTTCATTTAAATTCATATTCCTAAAGGTCTAAGACTCACTCTTGACCTTGCCGGAACCCTCATTTCCCTTTAAAAACCATAGAAAACGCACATTTTCTATGCGCTGGACTTAAGGCCCACAGGCTAAGCCCCTACCCCTTTTTTCCTCCATGCGCCCAAGCGCCAAAACCAAACGCTGTGATCATTGGGTGCTTACTCCTTTTCCTCCGCCCGAAAACACCAAAACCTTGGGAAACTATGAAAATCGGGTTTTTATTAATTTCTAAGGTTTTCTGCCCAAATAATTTATGAAGTTATCTCGACCATCGATCTGCTCCACAGATCGGACGGCGGAGAGCACTACTTGCCCTGTGGACCCCGCCATTCCCCGCACTGTTTTCCAAAACCACGGTTTATTCCGCACCACTCTTCGGGCAAAGGCTGTTTTGGCCCGAGGCCCAGCGATTCCACACACCTCTTGACACGCGTCCTCTGTACTTTTCAAAAACCACCGCGTAAAGTCAGTCCCCCGCGCATTATCCGTCAGACCATGACCACCCAGTGGAATCAACAATAGCTGCTCGATCTGGGGCCCCACATCCAACGATTGTCATTCGTTGAAGTCACCCGCCCTTTAATCAAGCTGCATACTGTTTAGCCGGGCCCCGGTGCAACTGAGAATCCGTCTCCACCGTCGATCTTTGTAAATCGACGGTCCACCTTCAATTTCTCGATTCCATTCCCGGTCAACTTTTCTCCTCCGTTGACCTTTCAAATCACCCCCGACCGTTGATCATAGCGCGATCAACGGCTATGATCGCCCCGCTCCTCCGAACGCCCTCCGATGCAGATCTACCCCTATAAATGCAGGATTTCATAATTTTGTTCGTATTTTGCAGGTTTTAAGGTTCTTCCACCATGTTTGAGAAAAATTCGAAGGACGAGGGTGACGACTCCCGCTCTTTCGATTCATCAAATTAAATCAACCGCAGGGTGCAAAATCACGTATTCATCATGGTTTCATGAGCCGTTGATGCTGTACGCCCCTGTTAAACCAGGAAACAACAAAGAAATCGCAGAGAAAGAGTATCAGATTGCAGAAAGTCAAAGATGAACCAGGGCAGAGAGTTAATGATCAGATGAGTGGGGATTACGGCTAAGACAGTTATCAAAAGCCTAATCCCCGACTCAAAATACAGTTTAAAAGGAAAACCTAAAAGTGTTTATCAGAAATAATGCCTCCACCGCCATATCTGAGGCAAATTGATTCTTCAACCACCACAGCGCCACCTGTGCCTCAAAGGATTCAATCAGGAGTTGAATTTATTGATCAAGATCAGATTTTTGCCTCGACACAGCCAAAGAGGACACTTCTGCCAGGGCCTTCATTGCAAAGAATATCTGTAGAGTTACTTCGAACTACCTGTGCATCAAAGGTCAACAAATACTCCTACCCAGCTTAAAATCATGAGTGCAAATCAATTAATATGGTGAACACCTCTTCTGTTTCTTCATTGAGCATCCCAAGGGCCAATGGGCCATTTAAATCCTGTATTAATTGTAATTGAGATCTTTTTCAGATCTCACCTCCTCATCTTTCTATATATACCACAGCAGAGATGAGTGAAGTGTTGGTTGGTTGTTGGTTATTGTTTGATCACAAGTTGTAATATTGAAACTCTCGGAAATAAATATACAAGTCTGTTGAAGTTGAAAAACAAATTGAAGTCTTGGATGTCTTGATGATGTTGTTGCATGCCCGTTCTTGAGAAGGCTCTATCATCGGATTCATGAGATTGGTTGTCGGTGAAGTATTCTAACTGTTTAATGTTTTCTCCTGTTTTCATTATGTTTCATAATCTCTTACTACAGTAGGCTGAAAATTTTAGGCTAAGAAATGACTCCTGGAAGCACCTTAGACCTGTTCACCCCTCACTGTTTTATGTTTTCTTCTGCTGAAGTATTTTAGAGGCTTTAAACCTTCTCTTTAGTCTTCATGCTTGTGTATCTCCTTAATATCTCAAATATTTGGTTTCAACATGATTTATGGTTCTCCCTGCTTGTCTGCCATCACTTGAAAGTTGTTATTGAAGTCTCCCTTTGAAGTACCATTGTCTTAAGTTAATCAAAGAGGTCGGTTTTGATCTTACCCTTTGCCCCTGCTTGAACAGTTGTTTTGAAGGTCTTTATAGCTGCAAGCATAGATGTTATTTAGGTGTTCCCTCTTCTATGAATGCAGCTATCAGTGAATCTTTTATGTTTTCTAAGTCCTTTAAAATAAAATCTTTGAGGAAATAAGGAGTTCCCCGAATCTTAGATTTCATTTTAAAAGTTGTCTTGAAGTCATTATTTGCTTAAAGAATGTCTGTGGAATTTATGGTTAGCCATGTCTATCAAATATCTCTTTATTGTTAAGTTATGTTTTCAAGTTCCCTTTGTTGAGAATTAAGTTTCTCTTTCCAAAACATTAATGTCCATCTCATTCCAAAACAAAGGATCCTGTGGCCAAGTTAGATTTTCCCTTTGATATCCCATATCCCTTGAAGAGTTTGTCATGACCTTATTTTGACTCCATTGCCCAATGAACCAGATATTTCCTCTTTCTGTCTATCTTTCCTAGACCTTTCATATTTTGCTGTATCAACTCAACCCAACCAAACAAACATCTGCACTTAAATAACTAGTCTAAAATCCATAATCAAAGCAAACAAGATAAACCTTTGCAAACAAATATTTGAGAGATCCCTCTCTGAGAACAGGAGGACTAGATCCTGGAACTCTAAAGATTGGTTCTGATGTTGCCTTGTCTTTTGATTTTCCAAACTGTCAAAACACGGGAGACCAACATAATGGCGATCACGGTGGGACCCTACTGAGAATTAGAGGTTTCAAAACCTTTCTTAAAACCTTTAGGTCCAATATAACATAAGTAACTTTCTTCAAGCACTGCCTAACATAATGGCAATCATGATAGGACTTGATTGAATCAGTGACAAACTAAGTAACCCTTAGGATTCCTTTTAATCCTTATCAAACCTTGAAGGGACCAATTACCAAGCCATAAGAGCAACTCTGTTTGTTTGAACACCTTAGCTAAGTGCAAAATCAGACTTAGAACACTCTCTTAACCTATAAAACCGAAATAAACTCAGAAAAACCCAAAAATATTTCAAATTTGGCTTCATAATAAACATGGTAGTGGACCATAGAACCTTTTACCTCCTCACGAGCTAAAAACTTCCACTTTATAGTGAAACACTCATTCCCACATATCACTTACCTTTGATGTGTTTTACCTTGTACTCTTAGACAGAGTCTGGAAATGGCCAGATAGCCTCCGGATCTCATCCTCTTTTAGAGGTGATATATCTGGTGAATGCCCTCCTAGTCAATCTCTGGTTAGATTTTGTTGTGTTTCGGGATATTCTTGAAAAAGGATGTTTCACAAGCATTGTGGTGGACAGTGTACCTCTTTGAAAACACTCTAAAATTTCCACCTAGCGACTCCACAATCCTGAGCAGACCTTAAGACTCCGCTGGAAAGAACCCTTACCATTATAACATTTTCCAAATCCAGTTAGAGGACTGTAGGATCAAAATTTGTGTAAACAGATCAGTTAACCTCTCAAAGATTGTCATACTTGGTTGAACTTTTCTTGTTATTTTGGGTCTAAAAACACACCATAGTGGCTTCTAGAAATATCTACACTAGAGCCCATTCTGACCCCAACCCACCTGAGATATTTTATGACCCAGAAAGTATCCTTTGGAAGTCTCCTAAGATTAAATTATCAACTGTTTTCAAATCACCCCTAAGAGCTAAATCAGTTCCTAAAAAACTTTCAGCTCTACAACACTCACAAGCTGACTTGGTTAATCCATTTAGGACTAGGTCATTTAGTGAGTTAGAACAAATAGATTCTAAGTCTTTACTATCATCTCCTGAAACAAGTGAACATCTTGGCAGCAGAGAAACAACAGCTCCTGATTTACATTTTCTTCACATCCTAGGTGTCTCTCATCCAAGATCAGCTCAGCAGTCTACTCTTGGTCCATCCACTTCTACTCATCCTACATCCATTGCTCAAACCACCACACCTCAGCCCACTTTCCCTCTTGTCAATCCACCACTTTTTAATCCACCCCCACCACATATTATGGCAGCATGGTATGCTCCCTTAGCCCTTACTGTACCACTAGTCAATATTCCACAGGACTATTAGTCCAAAATTCCATTATATGATGCTAATAATGCTACAACTGCATCACAACATGTGGATAAGATGAATGACTATTTTGACCGAAATGAAATTGATGATGATTATGTCAAACTTAGATTATTTTCTCAGAGCTTAGGGGGAGAAGTAAGAAAGTGGTTTAAAGGATTAGCCCCCCGTAGTATTAACGATCTCCAAGCCTTCCATCAAACATTCCTAAACAAATGGGAAGTAAAGAAGAATCCTCTCCAAGTCCTTGCTGATTACAACAATCTCTGTAGGAATCCTGGGGAAAGTGTACAAGCATATTGTACTAGATTTAACAGTGTATATAATGCACTTTCCCCAGAACTAAAACCTCCACAAGGCTCAGCCTTAAACAAGTTTCCCGAAGGATTTGACTCTGATATGACTTATTCACTAAGAGAAAGAGATTTTGCAACTCTTGAAGATATGCAAAGGGGTGCTCTTTCTGTGGAAGTCAACTTAATAGAAAAGAGAGCAAGAATGAAAACTGAGAAGAGAGTATCTTTTAGAGAGGAATCCCCTCCCTCTACTTCAAGCTCAAAAATGGAGAGAATGTTGGAAGAAATGATGAAAGAGATGAACATAATTAAGAAAGCACAAGCAAATCAAAACCAGACTGCACTTCAAAACAATCAAAATAGAAATAGAAATCAGAATTATAGAAGAGATAACAATCAAGATAAGCAAAAAGAAAGTGACCAACAAATTAGACCTCCCTTTCAACAGAACTATGTAGATCAATATGAGGAAGACAGGGAGTTGGAAAGGTTGGAAGAATCACATGTAAACTTGATTGGATCAGACAGTGGCGATGATGTTTTTCTCACCGAGGAAGAACAAGGTTTCTTCTCTAATGATCAGAATACAAACACCTATGAAGATTCTGATGACTATAGATTGGGTTTTGAAAATGCAATCATGGAGGTACACAAACAATATGATCTTAGGAGCAAGGGAAGTGTGGAAAATCCAAAATATAAGAATACTAGCACTGCTGTCAAGAAAAACGCAGAAAACCAGCCCAAGAAGACAGCAGAAAAAACCAACATTTCGGCCAAAAAACCAGATTTAAATAAAGACAAGGGAATCCAGCCAAATGTTGAACAAAGCACCCTTAGCACTTCAGCTAGTGGTCCTAGTAAAACTATTCCTATCACTAGTTCAAGCAAGGTTCAGCAAATCAAAGCTGCTGAAAAAAATTCAATTGAAAAAATAGATGTAAATATTAACAAGTCAATTATTCCTTTCAGCCTTGAGGGAGAGATTGCTAAGATAAAAATTACCATCCCCCTAGTTGAACTAGTAACCCAAGAAGTGTACAAAAACCAAGTTTTGAAAGCTTTAAACTTAGGAAGTGATACTGACACCTTAAACTTGACAGATGACAAACCTGAGTTGTTGTTTGGCCCAGAGGTTGAAGGAAAATATCAAGAAGGACCAGTCCCTCCCTTCTATGTTAGTTTGAACATACACGATAAAATTCTACACAACGCCATGTTAGATTCTGGAGCTTCACACAATCTAATGCCCAAAGTAGTAATGGAAAGTCTAGGCTTAGATATTACTAAACCATACAAAGATTTGTATTCTTTTGACTCAAGCAGAGTCAAATGTTTGGGTTTAATCAAATATTTATGTGTTAACTTAGCTCAGATCCCCGCCAAGAATCTAGTAATGGATATAGTTGTAGCTGACATTCCCCCTAAGTATGGCATGCTCTTATCAAGATCATGGGAAGCCAAACTTCAGGGAAGCCTTCAAATGGATATGTCTTATGCCACCATCCCTGTTTTTAACCAAAACAGAAGACTATACAGAGAATCCCACATGAAGTACATGGTGAGTAACATGGAAAAACCAAACAACACTCCAATCTATTCTATTCAATCAAGTTTAGACTCCTTTATCTTGTGTAACGAAGATGAAATTACCCAACAAGGTAAAGAAAACATGGACCCAATCAATTCACTAGAACAATCCAATCTTACCTCGAATCAACTTCAAAATATTGACAATCAACAGCAACAAGAAAGTGAAAATGAGTCAAACATACTCTGGACAGTAAATTTCGATGGATCCTGCAATAAAACTAGTGCAGGGGCAGGTGTCTGGATTCAGAACACAAATCAGAATTTTTCATACAAATTAGATTTCCCATGCACTAACAACATCGCTGAGTACGAAGCCCTCCTCCTAGGTTTACAATTGCTCAAACAGTTAAAAGCCCAAAGGATATCTATCTTAGGAGATTCTGAACTTATCATCAAACAAATCAAAGGAGAATACTCAGCCAAGAATCCAAGGCTTAGGGAATATTGAAATGCTGCCCTAGACCTACTAAAAACTTTCAAAAAATATGAACTCATTTTCATTCCTAGAGCACTGAATCATCTAGCAAATGAACTTGCCTTCATGGCCAGCAATTGCCAAGTACCTAAAATAAATGAACAACTCAGTATAAAGGTGAAACACAGACCTGTTGTGCCTGATAACGAAGATCACTGGCAGGTGTTTGAATCTGACAAACACATAGATGATTTCTTGAAATCAGAAAATGATTTCAGCATACCAACACCAGAAACTAGCCATGAAGAAAACTGTTTGTATATTGAACAAATCCCAGAGGCTGAAATGACGTATCCTGCTAATATAAATCATTGCAAAAATCCATTTGAAGCAGAGGTAGTGAACAATGAAGACCAAGAAGACTTGGAAGTCTTACAATGCAAAAATGATAAGATCCCAAGAGGTCTCACACCTTTAGAACACTTGTTTGATCTCAACGATGTAGCTAAAGAACCCAGAATGGAGCCTGTGGAAACAAATGTAGAAGAACATAACATAGGCAATCTAGCAGAACCCAGGATGATCAAGCTATCCAGCACCCTCCCAACCCACATAAAATTGCAGTACATAGAGCTTTTCAAAGAGTTTAAAGATGTGTTTGCTTGGGAATACAAAGACTTGAAATCATATGATACTAGCATCATCCAGCATAAAATTCCCTTGAAGGAAAATCAAAAGCCTTTCAAGAAAAAACTAAGGAGAATAAATCCTCTTTTACTACCTTTGGTTAAGGCAGAAATTGAGAAAATGTATAATGCTGGGATCATAGTACCCATTAGATTTTCAGAATGGATATCAAACTTAGTTTCTGTTAGAAAGAAAATCGGGGAAATCAGGCTCTGTATTGACTTCAGAAATTTAAACAGAGCCTCTTTAAAGGAAAACTACCCCTTGCCCAAAATGGACCATATACTTCAAAGAGTAGTTGGGTCAAGAAGAATATCCCTTTTAGATGGTTTCTCGGGTTACAATCAAGTGTTAGTGTTCCCAAGTGATCAAATCAAAACTGCTTTTACCACACCTTGGGGCACCTTTATGTATGTCAAAATGCCTTTTGGATTAATGAACGCAGGGGCCAACTTCCAAAGGGCCATGGACATAGCCTTCTCTGAAGATATTGGCTATTTTATAATTATTTACCTTGATGACATAACTATTTTCTCGAAAACTGATGAAGAACATTTGATTCACCTAAGAAATGTTTTTGAGAAGTGTAGGAAATTTGGCTTATCACTGAATCCCAAGAAGACCCTCTTTGGTCTCCAAGAAGGGAAACTTCTTGGTCATATAATTTTAGAAGAAGGAATCAGAATAGACCCTACAAGGATAGATGGCATATTGCAATTCAGCCATCCTAAAAGCCTCAAAGAATTGCAATCTTTCATTGGAAAGATTAATTTTTTGAGAAGGTTTATTCCCAACCTTGCTGAGCTATTAAAAAACATTACAAACATGCTCAAGAAAGATGTGGGTGTGAAATGGACTTTACCAGCTAAACAATCATTCAAACTGGTCAAACAAGCTCTTACTCAAACACCAGTCTTGATTAGTCCAGATTTTACCAAAGATTTTTACATATTTTCTTTTACATCTGAGCATACAATAGCTGCAGTTATACTTCAAAAGAATGATTTAGGGCAAGAACAACCAATATCCTTCTTTAGTAGGGCCTTAAGAGACGCTCCTCTCAATTATAACATCATGGAGAAGCAAGCCTTAGCATTAGTGAAAGCTTTAAAAGACTTTAGGGTCTACATCTTACACTCTCACATAATTGCTTTTGTTCCACATAATGTTTTCAAGGATATTCTAAGTCAGGACCCTGATGGTAAAATGGGAAAGTGGATTGCAACTATTCTTGAATATGACTTAGAAATTAGGCCCACCAAACTAGTAAAAGGGCAAGGATTAGCAAAACTCATGGCTGAGTCTAACTTCCAAGCATTAGACATAAATATGGTAGATGTGTTGGAAGAAATAGAAGAATCTGATGCTCCTTTTATTGAAGAAACCTTTCTAAATTCTCCTTGGTATGCTGACATTGTTTATGTGCTTTTATATTTAAATACCCCTCCTTCTTTGACTAAGACTAAAGCTAGATTCTTGAAACAAAAAGCTTTGAGTTTTTGCATATTACATGGAGTATTATATTGGAAAAATGCTGTTGGAATTTTGCTTAAATGTTTGCTTAAAGATGATGCAGGAAAAATTATGCATGAATTGCATGATGGTGAATGTGGAGGACACCTCTACTGGAAGGCCACAGCAAACAAAATTCTCAGATCAGGTTACTATTGGCCTACCCTTTTCCCAGACACTCAGAAGCTGGTCATGTCTTGCCATAAGTGTCAAATCTTTGATGGCAAGAGAAAGCTCCTTCCCTTACCCCTACATCCTATCAGAGTTGAGGCACCTTTTCAACAATGGGGGATGGACTTCATTGGAGAAATTCATCCATCCTCCTCAGCTCAACATAAGTGGATCCTCACAGCCACTGACTTCTTCACCAAATGGATAGAAGCTATACCTACCAGGAATGCTAATGACTCTGTCATTATCAAGTTTCTTGAAACCCACATCCTATCCAGATTTGGTTGTCCCAGAAAAATCATAACAGACAATGCTGCTGCTTTCAAATCCAAAAATATGGTTGATTTCTATCACAAATACCATATAACCTTGGGCCATTCCACTGCTTACTATCCCCAAGGGAATGGATTAGCTGAATCCTCCAACAAGAGTCTCATTAATATCATTAAAAAGTTGTTGGAAGAAAATAGAAAATCATGGCACAGTAAGCTGGTTCATGCCTTATGGGTTGATCGACTAACCACAAAGAAATCAATAAATATGTCCCCCTATCAGTTAGTTTATGGCATGGATGCAATCTTTCCTACCTCGTTAGGAGTTCCAGTCATGAAGCTCCTTCAAGAAGTACAAGTTGAAGAAAATGATATGCAGAGGAGGATCAACCAAACAATTCATTTGCAGCAGACCCGAGAAGAAGTTTATGAAAGAACACAGTTAGTCCAAGAAAATATGAAGAAGCAATTTGATAAAAGGACTAAGGCAAACAACTTCTAGATTGGAAGTGTTGTTCTTAAATGGGATTCAAGGAGGGAAGAGAAGGGGAAACATGGCAAGTTTTAGAACTTGTAGAAAGGGCCATATATTATTCATGCTGAGAGGGGTCATATTACATTTTTCTTGAAAGAAATGAATGGAGAAGACCTGTATGGAGGTCCTGTCAATGGCAGGATGCTCAAGCATTACTTCTGCCAAGACTCCTAAGTTTTAAAGCATTTTTGTTTTTATCATTGTAAATATCATAGTCTAACCATTGCATTCAAAGTTATGAAAAATCAAAAACACAAAAAAAAAGAAAAGAAAAGAGGGCAGGTTGTGAAAATAAGAAAGGAAAAGCCCCATGCCAAAAAAGAGAAACAAATCTGAAAGTGTGCAAGCTTAAATGCCACTCCTGATAACCACACTTCTAGTTAGTCAAACAGCCTAATCTTGACTAATTAGTTTTAAATTTTCTGCTGATAGGGTAGTGGATTTGGTCTGCCAAACTGTTTAATCTTGGCTTATCAGTAGATAGATTAGGATAGAAATTAAAGGTTCAAACAAATTCAAAATCTGAACCAAAGTATCCAAAGAGAGATGACTCAAAACTGTTTTATTTCCCGAGTCATAAAAGAGAAGAACTGGTTCTAATCTGCCAAAATCTGAATCAGATTATCAAGGAAGAGACAGCTCAAACAAAAGCAAAAACAGAGCTATGAAGAAAAGAGAAGGTCATGATGAGAAACTTTCATATCTTAAGCCTTCCATTTTGATTTTAATTTTCTGCAAATAAAAATCTATGTGCAGCTTGTTTTTATGCCATAGATTACAGCAAGTTAAAACAACTTAATCTTGACTTGAATGTTTTTGAATTTATGTTATAAAATTTAGAGAATGAAAGTCTGTTGGATAGCTTAATCCCAACATACAGTAGATTAGGTAGAGAATCATATGGATCCAACTGTTTAATCTGGATCCATGAAGAAATAAGGAGTAGAGTTAGATTAGTTTTTTATGCTTTCAAAAGAATAAAATGTTGTAAGAGAGTTTGCCAATCCAAGTGCACTCTGATGAAGATAAAATTTTAGATCAGTAGGATTGGGTAGGTAGAAAAGTTTGTTGATAAGAGCTCCATTGTTTTCCAAAGATTGACAATTGGTTTCTAGAACAAAGAAAGATCTTTCAAGCAGAAGAAACAGCCCAATGGATGAGGCAACTGATTAGCCTCCTAGAGAATACAAGCCTGCAGTTCTTGATGCCTTCAAAAAAGACACCATCCCCAAGTGGAGCCACTGTTAGCCACCCATAAATTTCTGTCATATAAAATGGTGGCTAAATGATGTTGGATAGCCTTCAAGAAACAATTCCATGATTAAAATTGCTGATACTTGAAGAAGTTTTGATAATGTTCTATCCTTGGTTAATATTCACTATTGTTTCCATTCATAACTCAGAAATCTTGCTAATTTCTAAAGCCAAAGTACTGCTACAAGGGACCCCTTTTCCCCTCCCTTCTCCAAATCTAATCTCAGTTTCTTTTCTCCATCACCCTCGAAAACCCCTCAACTTCATGATTCCTCCTTTTCCTTCATTTAAATTCATATTCCTAAAGGTCTAAGACTCACTCTTGACCTTGCCAGAACCCTCATTTCCCTTTAAAAACCATAGAAAACACACATTTTCTATGCGCTAGACTTAAGCCCCCCAGGCTAAGCCCCTACCCCTTTTTTCCTCCATGCGCCCAAGCGTTGGAACCAAACACTGTGATCATTGGGCGCTTACTCCTTTTCCTCCGTCTGAAAACACCAAAAACCTTGGTAAACTATGAAAATCGGGTTTTTATTAATTTCTAAGGTTTTCCGCCCAAATAATTTATGAAGTTATCTCGACCATCGATCTGCTCCACAGATCGGATGGCGCGGAGTGCTACTTGCCCTATGGACCCCGCCATTCCCCGCGTTGTTTTCCAAAACCACGGTTTATTCCGCACCACTCTTCGGGCAAAGGTTGTTTTGGCCCGAGGCCCAGCGATTCCACACACCTCTTGACACACGTCCTCTGTACTTTTCAAAAACCACCACGTAAATTCAGTCCCCCGTGCATTATCTGTCAGACCATGACCGCCCAGCGGAATCAACAATAGCTACCTGATCTGGGCCCCCGCATCCAATGACTGTCATTCGTTGAAGTCACCCGCCCTTTAATCAAGTTGCATATTGTTTATCCGGGCCCCGGTGCAACTGAGAATCCGTCTCCGCCGTCGATCTCTGCAGATCGACGGTCTACCTTCAATTTCCCGATTCCATTCTCGGTCAACTTTTCTCCTCCGTTGACCTTTCAAATCGCCCTCGACCGTTGATCATAGCGCGATCAACGGCTCTGATCGCCCCGCTCCTCCGCACGCCCTCCGATGCAGATCTATCCCTATAAACGCAGGATTTCATAATTTTGTTCATATTTTGCAGGTTTTAAGGTTCTTCTGCCATGTTTGAGAAAAATTCGAAGGACGAGGGTGACGACTCCCGCTCTTTCAATTCATCAAAGGAAATCAACCGCAGGGTGCAAAATCACGTATTCATCATGGTTTCATGAGCCGTTGATGCTGTACGCCCCTGTTAAACCAGGAAAAAACAAATAAATCGTAGAGAAAGAGTATCAGATTGTAGAAAGCCAAAGATGAACTAGGGCAGAGAGTTAATGATCAGATGAGTGGGGATTACGGCTAAGACAGTTATCAAAAGCCTAATCCCCGACTCAAAACACAGTTTAAAAGGAAAACCTAAAAGTGTTTATTAGACATAATGCCTCCACCGCCATATCTGAGGCAAATTGATTCTTCAACCACCACAACGCCACCTGTGCCTCAAAGGATTCAATCAGGAGTTGAATTTATTGATCAGGATCAGATTTTTGCCTCGACACAGCCAAAGAGGACACTTCTGCCAGGGCCTTCAATGCAAAGAATATTTGCAGAGTTACTTCGGACTACCTGTGCCTCAAAGGTCAAAAAATACTCCTACCCAGCTTAAAATCATAAGTGCAAATCAATTAATACGGTGAACACCTCTTCTATTTCTTCATTGAGCATCCCAAGGGCCAATGGGCCATTTAAATCCTGTATTAATTGTAATTGAGATCTTTTTCAGATCTCACCTCCTCATATTTCTATATATACCATAGAAGAGATGAGTGAAGTGTTGGTTGGTTGTTGGTTGTTGTTTGATCACAAGTTGCAATATTGAAACTCTCGGAAATAAATATACAAGTCTGTTGAAGTTGAAAAAAAAATTGAAGTCTTGGATGTCTTGATGATGTTGTTGCATGCCCGTTCCTGAGAAGGCTCTATCATCGGATTCATGAGCTTGGTTGTCGGTGAAGTATTCTAACTATTTAATGTTTTCTCCTGTTTTCATTATGTTTCATAATCTCTTACTACAGTAGGCTGAAAGTTTTAGGCTAAGAAATGACTCCTGGAAGCACCTTAGACCTGTTCACCCTTCACTGTTTTATGTTTTCTTCTGCTGAAGTATTCTAGAGGCTTTAAACCTTCTCTTTAGTCTTCATGCTCATTTATTTCCTTAACAGCTCAAATAGTTGGTTTCAGCATGATTTATGGTTCTCCCTGCTTGTTTGCCATCACTTGAAAGCTGTTATTGAAGTCTCCCTTTGAAGTACCATTGTCTTAAGTTAATCAAAGAGGTCGGTTTTGATCTTACCCTTTGCCCCTGCTTGAACAGTTGTTTTGAAGGTCTTTATAGTTGCAAGCATATATGTTATTTAGGTGTTCCCTCTTCTATGAATGCAGCTATCAGTGAATCTTTTATGTTTTCTAAGTCCTTTAAAATAAAATCTTTGAGGAAATAGGGAGTTCCCCAAATCTTAGATTTCATTTTAAAAGTTGTCTTGAAGTCATTATTTGCTTAAAGAATGTCTGTGGAATTTATGGTTAGCCCTGTCTATCAAATATCTCTTTATTGTTAAGTTATGTTTTCAAGTTCCCTTTGTTGAGAATTAAGCTTCTCTTTCCAAAACATTAATGTCCATCTCATTCCAAAACAAAGGATCATGTGGCCAAGTTAGATTTGCCCTTTGATATCCCATATCCCTTGAAGAGTTTGTCATGACCTTATTTTGACTCCATTGCCCAATGAACCAGATATTTCCTCTTTCTGTCTATCTTTCCTAGACCTTTCATGTTCTGCTGTATCAACTCAATCCAACCAAACAAACATCTGCACTTAATAACTAGTATAAAATCCATAATCAAAGCACACAAGATAAACCTTTGCAAACAAATATTTGAGAGATCCCTCTCTGAGAACAGGAGGACTAGATCCTGGAACTCTAAAGATTGGTTCTGATGTTGCCTTGTCTTTTGATTTGCCAAACTGTCAAAACACGGGAGACCAACACCTTGTATCTCCCAAATGATAACACATATGTGAAAAGTGAGATAATTTATTGTATTTGGCACTGTGATGAAGAAAAACCTCTTTCATTTTTCCAAAATACTTTTGAATTTGTCCAGAAAATGAACATGAAGTCGACTGCTAAACAGTCATGTACATGAAAATTTTGTAACAGCAGTTTCGTATCACGTTTTAATTTATCAATTAATCCCACCTCCTAATGAATTTAAATAAACTGAGAGAGGTTTTTGTAGTTCGATCTGTTAGGAAGAAAAACCTCTTTTAGTGTTCCTAAATTCGTTTTTAGTTACTTAGAAACTGCCTTGATAGTTGACTACTCAAAAATAGAAAACAAAGTTTTTGTTTCATCACTTTCGTAGTTTGCACTACGAAATTAGCAGCGCTTTCGTAGCGCATTTCATATTTTTTGAACTAGCGATGCTATGAAATGGTGGATTCCTATATAATTGCAGAAATTTAGCCTGAAATTTAATGGAATGACCCCTAAATGAAAAATATGAATCTTTGATCATGGAATGGACCTTGAAGGACTTTATTTGAACTTAAATGATGACCTTTAAACTTATAAAAAGTATGACCTACCCTTAACCAAACTAAAAATGACTTTCAGACCTATTTAAGACCATGATAAAAAATAGAGTTGACACAATGATATTTTGAAAATTTTTGTAGCGCTTGTTTGTTTTTGCTATTTTGCACAACTGGCACTCATGGATGATTTTGGGCATATGTTATTTCAGTTCGTGACAGAAAATGGCTTCGAATTCATGGGTTCATGGTGGTTAAAGTGTCTCAATAACACAAAAAAATCCTAAACCTAGAAAACGGGGGATAGTTTCCTAGTTTGTAGGAGATCAACATTGAGGATGTTAAGTGTTGGAGCTTATCATTTGGATTTGACCTTATGGAGATATAGGTGGAAAATGATGTAATATAGCTTAAATGATGTAATATAGCTTAAATAAGGTTGTTATAAGTAGAGTTAATGATTTTGAGTCCTATTTGTATTAGGAATATTCTCTAGGTTTGCAGCTGTCATTTTGTAATAAAGACCATGTTATATGGTTAGGAAAGGTGTCAAACAGTAGGAATTCGATGTATATAGTTGAGCATAAGGTTATCTTATGTTGTAATATGTATATAAAAGACCAAGGGGTCGAACTAGCAAAGGGTTGGAGAATTTTTGGTAAAATTGGTGCATATTGTAAAAAGACTGTTTCAGCTAATGCAGAGAGCTTCTACTTGACCAACTTGAGATTTAGAAGAGGTTTTTAGTGTTTTCCTGTTCTATTAGTGTTTCTTATATATATTATTTGCAGTGGTGTTCATCTATATTACTCAAAACTCATATTTAGACGCTCGGACTTCCTTTATAAATGGACTGACTGTGTTTTTACACGTTTCAAGTGTATGTCTCATGACTAAAAACCCTGATATGCCTCAACTTCCATGTCAATTAGATTCACTGATTTTCTAAGATTGCTTTGACTCCATAAGCCCAATGTATACATGCTAATTTTGGTTTCAACCTACAGGTTGGAAAATGTTATCTAAGCAGACCACTTTGTAAAGCTTTGCATTGACTGATATATACAGTAACATACAACTTTTCTTCACCTGAGATTCTTAGTGTATTTTCAATGAGTTTTACACCCTATCTTTGAAATGTTTCTCTTCCATAGCCTTGATGTCTCATTACTTAGAATTCATGTATTACATGCTCTGACTTCCTTTTAACTTTCAAGTTATTGGGATTTTCTTGAATGTGTTACTCTTTCATTGAAATATATACAAGCCTCAGCTTCCACTAGAAGAGTTATTGTTATCTTTATCCCTGTCACTGACTCCATAGCCCAATGGTAGCAAGCCTCCATCTTTTCAACCTGTAAACATTCTAGGCGGATGATTTTATGGTAGAAGTTATGTTTAATTTAGGTTTTTTTCCCATAGAAGGCAACCCCTCAGTTTGTATGAGGACATTGTAATTGTGGCTGTGTATTGATGTGTATTCTCAGAGTGAGATAGAGAAAGGGAGATTGTGATAGAGAACAGAGGATATTACAACGAATTTGTTGTAGGTTGTGTCTCTTCATTTTGATGTATAATAGAAAGGAAGGATTGGCTGTTCGGTGTGGACGTAGCCCAAATTGGGTGAACCACGTATATATGTGTCTCTCTGGTTTTATACATTTTTTGTATGTTTGTGTTTCCACATATATTTTATGTGTTCCATTGCTCTATAATATATAATTTTCTAACAGTGATAGAGATAGCTGCTTCATGGGTGGATTTTGATAGGATATTTTTCGTTTGGCGGGTACTGATTTGACACTGAGTACCAGTTATCACCCCCAGAAAAATGGGCAAACAGAGATAATAAACAAGTGGTTGGAAGGCTAATTTTGCAACTATGTTTCAGGGCATCAGAGAGCATGGCTGTGCTGGCTCCACTTGGGAGAATATTGCTACAAGACGACTGTTTAGTCAATTTAGTGTCCTAAATTGCTAACATAAATTATCAACCAGGGCTAGTAAACTGATGAAGTGTAATGCATTGTATGTGCCGTAGTGTCCCTTTTTCTTACTTTGTTGTTTTAATGTTTTGTTGATGTTTTGGGAGTTTTTATATTTTGATCCTTAGCATACTATTCTAAACTAGAAAGATGAGATTATATCTATTTAAAAAGGAAGGAAAAGAAAATGTTGTCAAATGAATTAAGTTTTTGGAGTCTATTTTCTAATTAAGAAATGATGAAAACTAGAAATCCTAATCCATGGATATTGCAACTTAATTGAGAATTCAAGAAATGAAAACAACTAATAACTCAAAAATTAAAATTGAATCCAATTCATTCAATTAAGATTTATTGGAAGAGCTTTTGAAAAAGATTAATTATAGTGTAATGAGGATCTCCTATGATATGAAATAAAATGCTGGACAATTACTGTATCTATAAGTCACTAACCATTTTAGTTTAAGATTTAAATGGTCTTTACTTGGTCGAGCACAGTAACTGTTGACTATGAAAGACAAGAAATGAAACCTAGGAAATCACTGTTCTTATAAGTCACTCGTTATTATTCAATAAACTGAACCTAGGGAAACACAATGATTGTGAAATAAGAAAGCAATCTGGAAAGCAAGAAGTAAATAAAGATACTAAAATAGAAATTAAAATGACTTAGCTAGAAAACACATGAAACCTCCTTAGATAGCAAGGGCCCTCTGCTACCAATTCGGTGAAATTCCTTAGCTCCTTGAAGATGTGATAAAAATAGCATCAAAGAACTAAACTTCTTTATGTATAAACTCACAAATCTACATCCCATTCCATCTTACGCTTTGTTACAAGACACTCTATAATCCTTTCTCTTCTTCTCCTATTTTTCACCATTTTCACATACCTTGATAGGAGAAAGCTTCCCCTATTTATACAAAAATATGAGAAGTTATCTCATTAATGAGAGTCCATGAATCTCTCCCTCTATCTCTAGAGTTACAATCAAAATAGGAAATGATAAGACACATGTCTTTTTAGAGTTTCAATACAAATAGGAAATGAGACACATATCCTCATGATCCAATGATTTTCTCCACTCAAATTCGAATTTGGTTTTGGTAGGCCACATAAAGGTCTTTTAGAAGCTTCCTTTTGACCTACACATGGAAACAATCTCATTCCACTTGTTAGGTATAAGCATATGCACATTATTTTCTAATTTTTAACCACAAATTCACTTAAAAATGCTAAGAATTAATAAAGTTTGGAAAAACATAAATGTAACCCAATAGTGGTAATGGTAAGGTAAATGTAATGAAATGGAGGTGGAGTGAAGGTGGTAATATGGAAATATAAGTGAAAATGTAATGGAAGTGAATGATAATTTCAAGGCCCAACAACGACATTTCATATTTCGATCAGTATGTCTCCATTTCGGGCTTTATATGGTTATGATGCTTTATCATTTTTTGATGTGATGTTTGGAGAAAGAAAGGCTCTTAGAGCCAAAGAGTGGATCCAAGAGAGTCAGGATACACTCCGTGCTCTTAAGGAAAATATTGCTACAACCCAAAATCAACAGAAGTCATATGCTGTAATATTCCTAAATTAGCTTATAGCTAATTGGAATATTAAAGTTTTGTTCTGTCACTTAGATAGGTGAATAAGTGGGTAGGGAGACCCATAAATCTCTTTATGAAGAATAAAACCACTTCTCATGTGAAAGTGGATCATCTTTCCAGCTCAATAAAGCACCCTAAGGTGTGAAAAGGGGCTAGAACATGTGGACTGGGTCAACTTTGACCAAATCAACAACGCTGTCATGGAGGAGTGGACATTAATGGAGGGACAACGCAATTTTAGATGGAGACACATTGCATGGAAGTAGTGTCATTAATGGATGGGTCTTAGGGTTTGGAAGCTCATATCTTATAAAAGGAAGAGGATGGTAGCCATATTATTCATCTTGGTATATTTTATATTTTGATATATGTTATGTTTAGACATATAGCTTTCTTCAGTTGTTTAGCTAAGATTCCATGTGATGTTTAGCACTGGGTGTTCCTGATCGGGAATCTCACCTCTTCCATTGAGAAGATCTTGGAGGATTTTGCACTATACTTCCACATTCAGGCATTTGGATAAGCTTTAGTCTCATTTACAACGCAGTTATGTTTAGAGTTGGGTTGTGTTGCAGGGGTGTAGCAGTGGAGGAGAGAAATATCCAATTTCTGAGCTAGTTTTCCATTGGAGGGATCATCCTTTCATCTGGAGGCTTGTGAGGAAGACTTCAGGGCTTCAATACATATTTTGGCACTAGGCCAAGTAGTATTCATTAGCTATAGCATAGTTTATTGCAAGGACTGCTTTATTTTGGAGAGCAGCTGCAGCAGTGGGTTTATTGCACTATTTGGAGTGTTTTGGTTTCCTGTGTGGGGACTAGCCCTTCATTTAGTAGATCTGTTGGAGGAGGATCAGCCATTTTTTATATCATATAATCCATCTCCCATCAGTGATTTAGTTGCAGATATTATTCAGCCCCAGGGCCAAATCTGCTATATTTTGTATAATGTGTATTTTCAGAAACCTTTTGTGGGTTGTCCTAGAATTCTGTTTTGGAGCATGGATATCTAGCCTTAGCATTTTTGGAGCATTATATCAGCAAAAATATATTTTTTTATCTTTCAGCTGCTATTCTCTCTTAGAAATCACATTTTTCTGCATTCCTATACTTCATGTATTAACAACATCTTAGATCTAGGTGTATGCTTTAATGGGAGGCTTGTTTGCCAAACTTGAGTGATCTTTTCCTCAAGATCTTGTACCTATTTTTCTGTTATATTCATAATGGAATGGATCTACTGTTGTCTCATGCTTTGATCTATTTATATTTCTACATAATTCTAGTTTTATGCACTTCATTATTGCTTCCCCTATTTTGGAATATTACAGTCGTATCAGAGACTTGGCTTAGCCTATGAAATTCAACCATTATGTCATCTAAGGAGGCTTCTCATAGGAAGGAGAATATCTGCAGAAGAGATGAAGGTAAAACTTCACTATCAGGAGGGAATGAGTTCTCAAAACTTCTTCTCCAAACTATGCAGTGCATTAGCAGAGACATCGAAGAGATGAGAATGGAGAGATGTAGAGATTCTCCAAGAGGGCTTGTGCATGAAGAAAGCTCCGGATTTTCACATTATGGGTGTGATAATTCAGCTACACCATCAGATCTACAACGTGGTACTATGCCTAGGGTCATAGTAAGAGAGATAGAGGAAGGATATGTACCAAAGGAGGAGACTCTTGGTGACTATCTTCAAGAGTATGAATCTCAAACTCAGAGATTTAGAGATCATCTAAACTTCCAAGGGTTTTGCAAGATCAAGGAGGATAGAAGACCTATCAACCATGACATAAGAACAAGGTGCAAGCAGCAGGATGTGGGTAGATTCTTTCTATCTACTTTTGATGGGTCACCTAAATTTTTAGTTAGGGCTTGGGTGGAAGAGATAGACACCTATTTGCAGCAACAAAAAGTTTCAAAAAATGAAGCCATTAGAGTAGTAGTGTTGAACCTTGAAGGTAAGGCTTATTCTTGGTGGTTTTATGAATCTTCTTCATTAAAAGATGTAAATATATCTACTTATGAAAGTTTCACTAGGAGGTTAGTAAAATTTTTTAATGAAAAACCTTCTGAAACTTCCTTGGTGGAGCTAGCCAAGCATCCACAAACAAAACCTTTGCACGAGTTGGAAGGATCTATAAATCCAACTCCATTTCAAAAAAATATTGAGGGGATTAAAAAATTGTATAACACTTTGCTAGAGGCAAGATCCCCACTTCAGAAAGATCCCTCTTCTCAAAGGGAAGACATGGAGATCTATTTTTCAAAAGAGGAACTAAAAAAATAACCTCTTAATGATGATGAGACAACCTCCATTCATGATGAAGGGGAAGAGAAGATAAGAGGTAACAATGTTGTCACAACAATAGCAGATCTAGTACCTCATGAAGACGAAGATGAAGCATTTTCTCCAAAGAGAGAAATTATTGCACATTTGCAAGGATTTCCAAAGAATCTCACATGTGGAGATCAGGGCACAGTCCATTTGCAGCATGTGCCATCATTGACATATTGTGAGATATTGAATATAGAAGAAGATAAGAGGAAGGACAAGCATCATATTATTAGTAGCACACACCCCTCTCTATTTCAAAGGGTAGATGCATAGAAGAGGCAGGAGGATTTGCGTAGCTGGGACAGGGACAAATCAATCCACTCACATATACAACTTGCTCTAGGCCTTGATGTTTCATTACATGGAGGCATTCCACCAAGGAGAGCCCTGATTGGAATATGAATAAAGAGTTCTCTCAACATGGTGCAACATTGATATATTTGGCTAAGGAAGGAGCCTTGGGAGGAGCTAGCATAGTGAAGAGAACCTTTGATGGGTTAAAAGGAGAGGTGAGAAATTTTATGATATGGGCATGGCTATCTCCCACTCAGCTATTTGCTGAAAGATGATGATTCAGGAATCTATGATGACATGAGCATGGTGTCAAAGGGCTACTCCATAGCCTTGGAGCAGAAAATGATACTTCCACACATGTGGAAGATTTCTGAATATGATAAGAGGTTATTGACACTCTTGTATCCATTGGCCAAACTATGGAAGTTTTGGATGGGAAATACCTTTCAAGAGGAGGTTGAATTCCATGTACTTCAATATTATCTTGAGCAAGATTAGCTGCAAGGGAGGCAACAAAGGTGGGGTAGCAATACTCCAACATGTGGCTTTGGCATTACGTATGTCAAAGAGGAGAAATGATGTGATAGGTGCTTCATTTCAGATTTCTACAATATTGCATTGTTGGGAAGCCTAGATTCATATTGGGAGTCCCAACTATTCGTGGAATATTCCAAGAACCTCTTCACATGTAAGGTTTTTGATGGGAAAGTGATGGATGGGAGATATAGAGTGGTTGATGGAGTCATTTATTTCCATGATAAGATCTACTTGACTAAAAACTCCAAGCTCAAGGAGGGGATTTTACATGTAGCATATAAGGCACTCTTTTCAGAGCATGAGGATTCCATTGAGTCCTATCACACCATCATGGAGGGATTCTATTGGGAATATCTTAAAGAAGATGTGCACCAACATATCAGGAGATATGTAGCTTTTTTGATGTATGAGGATGAAAGAAAACCCCTTGCAGTGTTGTTACGATCATTTCCCCTTTTTATGGAGAAGTGGGAAGGTTCATCTATGGACCTCTTCACCAACTTGTCTACAATATATGGTAAAGATTGTGTTTTGATGCTTATTTATCAACTAAAAATGTATGTGCACTCCTTTACCATGCATTTGCAACACATTTCTCCACAAGAGAGAAAATCTCTTTGTGGATTTCATGGTCCTTTTGGGACTACATTCAGTGATGGGGATGATCACTTTATGGAGGACTTGGGGAAAGATATGTTTTTCTTGGATCATATTCAACCAACACCTAATTTCCTCTACTATTTTCAAGCTTTTGAGAAGCTTATGGCAGCAAACAAGTGGTTGGATGGCCACTTCTCACATCATGTTTTGAGACAGCAAGAAGAAGAACAATGTTGGTCTCACTTGAGGGACTATTGTCACCACCCAATATATTGTATGAAACTTAGTCCAAGTTTCTTTTGGAGCCCATATAATGATAACACTCTATTCACTATATACAGGAAGGATTGGGAAAGAAGGTCCCCTAGAACCAATGAGTGGGATCATGAGATTCCAAGTATATTTTGGCCTCATGAGGACTATATTATTGTAGCCCAAGATCAACAACTCCAAATTTATCATAAATGGAGAGAGAGACATCATAAATTGAACCATATTATCTCTCAGTTTCAGCCATATAGCCCCTACACATTGCATAAGTATGGGATTGGTGATTGTTTCTATTATCACCTAAAAAAAAATTTCAAAACATCATTGTGTCAAGTTTGTCTTTGGTCATGATTCAAAATTGGATTTAGAATTCAAATGAGGATTTGATCAAGGGTAGGTTAGATTTTTATAGTTCAAAGCCCATCCTTAAGTTCAAATAAAGTATTTTTCAAAGTCCCTTCATGTCAAATATCCATGTTTTTCATTTGTGGGTCATTTCCTAAAGTTTTGGATCAAAACTATTAAATTAGCCCAAAAACCCTATTTTAGTAGCGCCACTCGTTGAAAAAAGTTGTTTTGTGCTATGAAAACGCTGATAGTTTCATAGCGCAAACATGAAAAATAGCACTGTAGGCGCTACGAAAGCGCGGATTTATAACTATCTTATCAGTTGAGCTAGAAAATGTCAGAAATCATTGGGAAAGGGTAGATTAGTGGTATGATGAGTCAGGTAATGATGAAATTCAATGTACTTACCCACGCTGCAGTCATCATTGTCATTATAGGGTATGAATGAGGCATCATTCGGTTATGAGATGACATTTTAAATTTCAAATTTTTTCCTAATTGGTCATTCTCATTTTCCTTTTGCCTCCATTTGAAATTTCTGATGCTCTAGAGTGTTAAACCAAACCTGTGACCAGTTCATACAAATTTTTTCTACACCAATATTCAAGTGAGGCTAACAGAAATTTATCAAGCAAGGTTGCTTTTACATATTTTCAAGCGAGGCTGACTGGTTTTCTAAAAAGTATGGAAGAATACAAGAAAATACATAGAGGAGGACAGTGCTTAAGGCATGAACCTGAAAATATGAGGTCAATAACTGAAGACCCAGTAGTGATGGAGGCATTCAGAAAAGTAGGTTGCTTAATGTTAGTAATCCATAATTTTTACTATCTGTATATGACTATAGATTGGTTCTATATTTCTAAAAACAAAATTCTTGAATATCGTGAGTTTTAGAAATCTCACTACCTTCATTATCCTTAGAGAAATTTTTCACTATTGTACTATTTTGTCATTCCATGGCCAAACTACCACTTCTAAAAAACACCTCATGGGCTTACGCCACTCATCTACATCCTATTTTTCCCACTTATAACCTCATAAATCTATTTTTTCCTTGCGCATAACTCCATTTTCCACCTAGGGTTTCCTACAAGCTTAAATCATGCCCACGATCCCCAAGTCCCTTAAGCATTGATGGTCCCTAAACTATCTCTGTAGACTCTTTAGATAAATCAAGTACATTGGATTTTGGATCTTCAATACACCACTTTTTCAATACTCTATTTTTACACTTGAAGATTCCAAACCAATTTTCATTCAAAGAGAGGTCAAAGAATCCCCACTAGGTCGATTAGGGTTTCATGTATTTCAAGGTCATCATCTCTAAAAAGACTACCATTTAGATTCAAAGTTTGTACATAAGGTAATGGGATATCTTGAAAATTTTTCATAAGTAATAAGAGGCTAACCAGCAGAAGAAATTGGTAAGGTAAGAGGTCTGCTACTCAACGATGGCATCTTGCAGCAAGGGAGACACGAAAACTAGGGTTTTTGAGGGAAATTTTCTTGGTTTCATGATATCCATGGTTAAAAAATCGACAAGGCTTATATCTTGATGCTCTTACACCTCCTCCTATCCTTAATATACCTTCATAAACACTTCCCATCACTCCTATCCCTCAAAATCATCATTTTTCTACAAAACCTAGCCTATTGCTACAATTTGACACTTTTCGAGACTAGGTCTGTGTTTTTCCCTTTTGGACCCTTTCCCATCACTCAATCCTTGAAATTATACTTTCTCCTACTTCCTAACATCCATCCCTATTCCCAAAAATTTCCCCAATAATTTAGACAACCCTTAACCCCTTCATTTCCCTCCCTCTACAAGGCAGTTCTAATTTCCCTACACCAAACCCTAATTTCCTCTTCCAACTAAGCTAGGGTTTGCTACTAAAAAGAGGCATCAGAGAAAAATATCCATATGGTAGGTCATATCAGAAATCATGAAGCCATACCAACGCATAAACATCATGCCTCCATCATTTTCCAAGAATTCATTCCAAGGGCCAAGTAATTTGCCACACCTAGGGCCAGTTTTGCTCAAAAATATGTTTCAGGCCAAAAAGAGATGAATTTGGAAACATTGAAAGAATTTTTTGTCCCTAATAGGGCCAAGAAGAAAAACCTCCTTCAGTTTTACACAGGTATCATGGTTTGGGCGAAATTTCAAAAATACAGGTGTTACCGAAGAATTTCTGCATTGCTGAGTGACCTTGGAAAAATTAGTTTGTCTCACCGCTGGAGTGTCAAAATGATTTTCTTGATGAGTAAAATGAAAAATATACTTGAATATATTTCCAATGAGTCATCATGGAGCCAAATTTGACATTGGGAAGGAGGTCAAAACAACACTGTAAGTACACTTATGTTTTTGTTGAAGTGGCACTACGCACAGAGCAATGTTGGGATTTTGGCTTTTTGACTAGGCTACATGAGCTATATAAAGAAAAAACAAGCATTTATGGAAATTATACTCATCAATATTTCCAAATATCCATCACAGAGCCAAATCCGACATCGGGAAGGAGGTCAAAACAGGACTGCAAGTACAACTATTTTTCTGCTGAAGTGGCGCTACGCACAGAGCAATGTCGGTATTTTGGATTTTGACAAAGCTACATGAGCTAGATCAAGAAAATAAAAGCATTTATGGAAATTAGACTCATATGGCTTTCCAATGAGCCATCACGGAGCCCAATCTGACATCGGGAAGTGGTCCAAAACATGGTTTCAAAACACCCTATTTTTCTGCTGAAGTGGCACTACGCACAGAGAAATGTTGGGATTTTGGATTTTTGACTAAGATACAGGAGCCGGATCAAGAAAAAACAAGAATTTATGGAAAGTAGACTCAATAGGATTTCCAACGAGCCATCATGGGCCCAATTCCAACACTGGGAAGGCCTCCAGATGCCCTATGCAAAATGGCATTGCGCACAAGAGAAGTTTGGCCAGAATTGCCACATAGAGATCAAAAACCTAAAAGAGGAAAAAAAGCATGATAGCCTTGGATTTTTGGCTGAGGCTTCTTAACAGGTGTCCAAGACCTCTTCAAGGACCATTCCACCAATTTTGGGCAAAATTGAACAAATTTTTGTTTTTTTGAAATTTTGAGGCCTCCGTGCGCAACACGCTAGGTGCTACGCACAAATTTGGTGCATCCTCAGCTTGAAAAATTTGCATTTTTGGATTCCTCTCATCACCAGGAGTCTGATAACCAAATTTCATATCATTTGGAGCATTTTTTACCCCTCAAAAGGTAAAAAAGAATCAAAATTTTGACCTTTCTGCCTCATTTTCAAACCAGGTGCTGTGCACAGAGCAGTGTTGGGAGAATTGGTTTTTGAATAGGCAAATGGAACCCAATTAGGACAAAAAAAAAATTCAGGAAATTAGAATCATCAGGCTTTCCAACGAGCTGTCACAGAGCCAAATCCGGTATCAGGAAGGGGTCCAAAACTCAGCCACAAGAGACCTTATTTTCTACTGAAATGGCACTACGCATAGAGACTACCTAGTGTGTTTTGGACCAAAAGTCAACAAAACACGCTCATTTATTGCAAATAGATATTTTTGAGTTTTTTTAGGCTAATTACTCTAGAATTAGGTGCAAATATTTATTTTGGAATTTATTTCTTAGGATGTTATATGCCTTGGGCCTTGCATGGTCTCTTGGCCATAAATGACATTTATGGTTGAATTTGACATTTTCCTAAAATATTTAGGGTTTTAGTCCTCCTTTTCTCCATAAATATAGCATGAGGCCCCTATGTATTTTTTTGGCATTTGATGAGCTTGAAGAGAAATATACATGGTTTCATGAGCTTGGAGAAGAAATTGGTTTTGTGAAGTGGATGAATGGCTTGTTTGGCTTGATGATGGAGAAGCTTGTTTGTAGGATTCCATAGCTTGGTGAATGGTGATGTCTTCCTAATTTGTCTATTTTTTCCTTCGTTATCATTATGTTTCATGTTTCTTGGCTGCTATTGAACATAAAAGTATAGGTTGAGACATGTTCTTTGAGGAACCTCAGTCCTCCTATTTGTTATAGCTTTTATGTTTTCTCTTTTGGCCATCTTAAGGAATTATTGAATACTCCTTAGGTCCACCAAAAATTGTTTTTTTTCATGTATGGTTATTATGCTAGCTTACAAGTATGATTCATGGTATTCCCTACTTATTTGAAGTTTTCAAAACCCTATCTTGAAGCCTCTCTGTGAAATATTGATTGCTAGGTTAAGTCAAAGAGGTTTCGTTCGATCTTGCCATTTTTCCATGCTTGCAAACTTGTTTCAGAGTTCCCAATAACTTGATATATGCTGTTTAGGAGTTCCCTCTCCATAAATTGAGTTATTTGTATTGTCTTATGTGTTTTCCCAAAATCTGAAGGTGATTTTCTAAAGTTAGAAGCTCTTATGCTTTTTATGTATCACTGGGATGTTTCTCTTGGATGTTTATTAGTTTATATTATGGTTTATTGAGCTTAATGGTTTTCCCTACCTCATGGATTGTAACTTTTAAAATATATATGTTTAAGACCTCTTAGTATTTCCAAAAATTAATGTTCACTACACCTCATACATCACCTTAAGGATCCATTAACCTTGCTAAATCGACCTTGCAACACACTCTGTTTCATCATTTAGACACTCTTGGATTTCATTTGACTCCATAGCCCAATGGCTTTGGCAGAATCTCATTCCACCTATTCCACTTGACCATCTTACCCAACCAAAACAATCAACAAACCCTACACTTAACAACTAGCCTAAAATCAAAACCCTAGAGCAAAAGGAACACATCCTTTACACCCAATAGAGAGATCCCTCTCTGAGTCTAGGAAGGCTAGGTCCTCAGACTCTAAAGACTAGTTCCATGTTACCCTGTCATTTGGTTTACCAATCTTCCAAATCATGGGATCCTAACATTCTGGCGATCATGGTGGGATGTCCTGAGTAAGTTCATGCTAAAACATTCCTTAAAATATTCAAAAACCCTTGACTGATAGTATCTGGTGGTTTATCTGCCACCTCATCGCCACCCTAACATTCTGGCGATCACGGTGGGACCTTCTGAGTTAGTGAAAAAATAAGTATTCCTTAGATCTTAGAAAACCTAAAAAAATACTTAGATTGGCATTCAGTTATTGATGGTGGACAACAAGTACATATTAAAAACAGTAAGCATCCTCCACTTGGTGACTCCACTATTTTTCAGTATCCCTGTTGACCCCACTAGTCCTCACAAACTCCCCTAGGAATGAGTAAATCAAACCTAATATTGCTGATGGTAGACAAAAAATATGAAATCATCCACCTAGCGACTCCACAGCTATAGAAAGACCTAAATACTCCACTGGAGGAAGAAATTGAAACATGACCAATCATCATAGAAAGAAAAAGCACTCAGGGCTAGGTTGGATTGAAGAAATTATTGTTTTTATAATAATTTCCTACTTTAAACCTGATCAAGAACACACTGATGAGATCCACATTGATTATTGGAATTTTCTCAAGCCTAAAGAAGCTGAGCCTCAAATTGTAGACCATGAGCAGACTTGTACACCTATGCCAATCCTAGATTCACCTGTGAAATACCTAGTGAAACATGAGCCTTATGCTATTTCTCTTACTCCAGCTGAAACCTCAAACAGTGATAAGTCTCTTGTTGCACTATCTATACCCACAAAGGTCCCAAAAAGATATAAGCCTCTAGTTTTGCCTCTTATCCTCCAGCCCGTCCCTACAAAACTTGCAAATAAGCTGCCATATTTCGATGGGGAAAATACAAAGATCACTGTTGAACAACATATTCAAAATATTGAGGATTTACTTGACTTATTTGAAGTAGGAGAAGATCATGTGCGTATTAGAATGTTTGCCTTATCATTACATGGAAAAATTAAGAGTTGGTTTAAAGACCTTCTAGCTGCAAGCATTATCAATTTTCATCAATTCACTCAAGTTTTGCTAGATAAGTGGGCAGTCACGGGAAATTTTTTTCTCATCACAAGGGAATACAATAATTTGAAAAGACAGCCAGGGGAGACAGTACAAAACTTTTCATCTAGGTTCAATAAAGTATACAATTCAATACCTGCTAAGATAAAGCCAGCCCAAGGGTGGGCCCTCTTGCAATACCCAAATGATTTTGACCCAGGAATGGCATTCCAGATAAAAGAAAGAGATCCTTCAAACCTGGAAGAAATGCAGAATATGGAAGTTACTGCGGAATACAACATACTGGAAAGAGAGGCAAAGTTAAAAGCAATAAATAAGGACAAAGTATCTCAAGAGAAACTGATTTCTTCAAAAATAAAGCTACAAATGTTGACAAATGCAACCAACAAAATGATGCATATAATGGCCAGGAAAGACAAAGAATACAAGGGTGAGGTTGAAGCTGGTCATTCAAAACAACCAGGACTATTTACTTGGGAAGAACAAACTCAGTCACTACAAGGCAAGAGAAACAATCAAAATATGCATGCTGAGCTAGATTGCAAGGAAGAAGATGTAGAAAGTTGTCAAGTACTGGATACCTTCCTACATCTTGTGCTTCACTATTAGGAGAGAATTACAAACAAATTTCAAATAGAAACAGAGAGAATTGCTCCAAAGAATCAATCAAGGGAAAGATAGATGATACAAACCCTTTTGCAGATCCAGAGGTCTTCCCCTTAAGCCATCTTGAAACCACACAATCTGAAATAGAGAATGAGTCAACACCTTTAGGATCTCTACCTTTATTCTTTGATTCATTTCAGATTATAAAAAGAAATTGGCTCCCTAAGAATCTATTAGAGGAAATTCACGGATTTCATGCTCAAGTTAACTACCACACAAATCAAGAAGAGTTGCTTGAGGATGAAATAAATCAGGAAACGAAAGAGAACCTACAAGACCTCTCTAAAATCCCAAGTGATGATTCATCATCTTTTCCAGGTGAGTCTCAAGAATACATTCAACCTCAGAATCAACCTTCACAAGAGAACGAGGAATGTTGTAGTTCTATCCAAAAAAAGATAAAAATGCCTCCTTTTTTAACTAAAGGGGAGATAAATCAGCTTATAAGCATGCAATCAGCCTCTAAACCTTCATATGAACAGAACAATTCTATTTATTTTCCTCCTAATCCTAGCTATCACAGATCAAAAAATGGATTTATATTTCAACTCAAAGAGAAACAATCTGATAGTCCAATATGTATGATTGGTGAAATTATTTATGTTGATGATTCTCCAAATTTTGATCAATCTGATGATGATGATTTTCTCCAAACAAAAGCTAACCTTACAGAGCCATCAATAGTTGATTTGAGCGATGAAGTTCACTATCATAAGATTGAAAGCAGTAATTAGCCAAGACAGGTCACCTATGACACTGATGAGGAAAGCCTTGAAAGTTTAGAAGTAAGTGAAGAGTCTCTGCCTCTTTTCTCCACTTCGCCTCATTCCATCATAAATAACTTTCACATAGTTGGAAATCAGTAGTCTTTCAGCTTTGATGTCAATATTGAGAAGGAAGATGAGCTTCTTGAGCAAGTTGTCAATGAGGAGCCTTTTCCTGAAATGGTTGAGGAAATCATTTGGGACATGGAATCATCCTTAACTCTAGATTTGCAGCCACCAAGTTGCTTTGGATTACAAATTGCAGATGAAGGCATGGAAATTTATGATCACAAGAAAGTTGTCGCACTTCTTTCTCAAGAAGATCTGTTGCCAAAGAGTGCTCTTGCTTATCAATATGATGTCCTTCACACAGATTTCAGCCCGCTCTATCAAATAACATCAGGTTTGTTAGAGGATAACATTGTCACATATGATGAATCTACCAGTTCATATGATCGTGAGGAAAAGGTGGAGTTTCTTTCCCAAAAGAGTCCCAAGCATAGCCAAGTGGAAGAAGGAGTAGTCCTTAATGAAGCTTATATCTCAAATACTCTAGATCAGGTATTATTCCAAGATCCATTTGTTGTTTTCCTTGAGAAATCTGAAGGAGAAGTGTGTTCTGCCAAGAACATTCTGTTTCAAAGTGTGAGAAAAATTTTAGGCACTACTGTTTGAAAACAAGTAAGGTGGAAGTGGACTTTTTATTTCTTCAGCACTCTCAAAGAGCTTAAACAAAATCCCTCATGGAATCATATGCTTGATTGGCTGTGTTGGAAAAGAGATTTCACCAAATGAATGTATATTATGTATAGGTTAGATTAGGATATATAGATAGGTATGCAAAATAAGCTCAGCCTTGTGAGCATCTTTTTAGTTCTATATTTTTTGGAAAAAATGAAAAAACACAAAAACAAAGAAAGGTAGAAAAAGAGGGCAGATTTTAAAAGTGGTACAACCCCATACCCAAAAAATAGTGATGCTCAAAGTGTGCAAGCCTAAATGTCACTACTTGTGCCAAAAAGTCTTGTTCAGTCATCTAGCCTAATCATGGTTGAACATGTTTTCAATTTATTGCTAATAAGTTAGTGAAAGAGAGCTTGTCAAATCATTCAAACTTGACTTGTAAAAGAAGGGATAGATTAGGGAATGAAAGATATTGGTTCCACATGCTCAAAAAAGAACCAAAGAGGAAGATGAGGATGCATAACAAATGATAGATCAAAGCCCTTATCTTTCTATTTTACTTTTATGCAAAATAATGTTTGTGTGCAGCTTGTTCTGATGCCACAACTCATGGTAAGTTAGATTTCCTAATCCTAATTTAAACCATGCTTTCAATTTCATGTTTATAGCTTAGCGAATGAAGTTTTTCAAACAGCTTAATCTTGACAAATGATTAGACTAGGTAGAGAATAAGAGAGTTTATTAGCCTAATCTGAACTCTTGGAAGAAATAAGGGTACAATTATATAGTTTGATTTGTGTTTTCAAAAAGAAAAATGTCCAGGGTTTGCAAATCCAAGTGCACCCAAGTGAAGAAAAAATGTTAGGCCAAGTAAGATGGATAGGTAGGAAAGAGGTTGAAGCAAACATGTCTTTTCATATTTTGAGATCATAGCTTCAAAAGAACATCAGCAAATGAAGAAAGAAAGATCTGCAAAGTGCAAGTAAGGCATTGGTCTTCAAAGCTCAGAGATATGAACTGTGAGGTTCTGGACACCTCCCGAAAAGGAGCTTCCCTCCCCAAGTGGAGCCGCTGTTAGTCATCCATAATTTTTACTATCTGTAGATGACTATAGATTGGTTCTAGATTTCTAAAAAAAAATTTCTTAAATATCGTGAGTTTTAGAAATCTCACTGCCTTCATTATCCTTAGAGAAATTTTTCACTATTCTACTATTTTGTCATTCCATGGTCAACCTACCACTTCTAAAAAACCCCTCATGGGCTTATGCCACTAATATAAATCCTATTTTTCCCACCTATAACCTCATCACTTATTTTTGCCTTGCCCATAACTCCATTTTCCACCTAGGGTTTCCTACAAGCTTAACTCTATTGAATTCTTAGTTGAACTGAGAGGGGGGGGGGGTGAATCAGTTCAATACATACATGAGAATTTTTCTATTTTTCCTCAGTTTATTTATAGCTTACTTTTATAATCAACCTTATTATATGAACAATATTAATAAGTATTAAATTAATGTGACATTAAACTTGTTATGAGAGCAGCAAACATTAAGAAGATTTGATAAGTCATCTCAGCACACAGGCAACACAGATAGAGACAACATATATAAGTGGAAACCCATAAAGGGAGAAAACCACATATTATTATTGTTGTGATGCAAATGCAAGCTCCAACTCCCTCTCACCACTGATTTTCTGCAGGCACCAACCCACAGGAGGCTCCAACCTCAATTCTGCAAGCTACAACTTGCAAGGAAGCTCCAACTCCCTTCAATTTTCTACAAGCATCAACCTACAGGAGGCTCCAACCTTAGTCAGCTACAACTAACAACTATCAAGCTTCAACTTGATAGGGAAGCTCCAACTTCCTCAATTTATCACAAGAAATGTTTGCTCATTTACCTCAGATATCAGCTCTGTTCTGTAGCATATCTTTCTGCTCCTCTCTTCCTTATCTTCTCTTCCTCAATCTTTTATGCTTTTCATTCTCTATCCTTACTCTCTCTAACCTCACTTATGCATATCAAGTTGATATTATATATAGAATTCCTCACATGACTATTTGTATTCCACAAGGAATTTTGAGTGACCAGCCATGACTCTTTGACTTCTGCCTTCTCAATTCTTTATCCAACTCATTAAAAATATAACAATATGTACAAATTTCAATATTACAGTGGGAGTTTTGTTTTCCTACTAGAGACTTGCCAATGCATCATAAACAATAAAAATTAATTACAAAATTTACATTCACATTTTCAGTTACACACTTCAATTTCACTCAGCTCCTTTTCTGGATTTTTGGCTTTACTGGATTTGTATTTTCTGTAGCAGTCATGCAACTGTCCTGCATACTTTGTTCACTGTCTTTTGCATATTCCACCTATTCACTTGTGTGCACCAGCTACATATATAATTTCTTTTCAAGTTTTATTCTCAAATACATATGAATCTGGGCGATGTCTGTACATTACCATCTCTGTTCTCGGGCTGCCTGTTTACATTCTTTGATCTGGGTAGTTTTGATACTCTGTTTACTGAACTAGCAATTAAACCAATGAATTTGAAATCTTTGAGATTTGAGATGTTAGTCAAATCCTCTTGCATATATAACCACCTGCCTACACCTTTGTACTCAGTCCCGCTTAAACCTGGAAATTCTTCTAACTGTAGGAACCTCCTTCAAAGATTGTAAAGGCCCCAAGGTTTATGTAAAAAACAACTACTCCACATAGAACCCTTACACATATCCAAAACAATGTCATCCAGCTCACATACGATGCTATATCAATCTATGATCACGGCCTCCGTTCAATGTTAGATACGTTGTTTCTCATACTACTTTGTCCTTGTCATCTTAGTGCAAATTCTATATATATATTGTCACTTATGTTCTTTGATTATACGCACGCAGTCATATAACTGTCTTCTTATGCTTACTTCAATGTTCGGACCTTGGAAATTTTAAATATATATATATATATATATATATATATCAAGCTTTAATTTAACTAAACCACTTATAATTAACATCTGGCTCCAGGCCCACATGTATAAACGATGGCTCAATTGAATACGTGCACCATACCTTGGGTTATACTTCGGGCTACTTTCGAAGGCGATCGTCGTTCAATCAGCCTTCCTCCAGATCGACGGTGGTCGTTGATATCACACTGCCTCCTCAGTCGAACGATAATGTGCGATGGGGCGATTTTTAAAATCCATCGCATGCCACATGTCCTCCAGTCTATGGAATCGCTCCGAATTCGTAAACACCTCTCGTCCCACAAAGGTGGTGCGATGAAAATCGGAAACCCCCTTTACTGTTCCTTCACGGTTCCGCTTCTGCTCACAATTTTGTTCTTTTATACGTTGACTGTTTGGTTTATCGGTATTTTACCTCGGTGCTTTCATTTGTTACGATGCATAGCTCCATTCACACTACACATTTAACTCTGGTTCCACCTCTCCTTTTGTGACATCGATCCTTCCAGCGATCGATAAGACCTTAGTCCATATGTCCCTTCAGATATATATGTGGAGTATGGCTTCTTCCCTATTTATGAATGAAAATATACATTAAGGGGCATCTAAACCAACACAGATCATATATATATATGTATTCTAGCAAGCACGCTCTGCGATCAGGTGTCCATTCAATATGGAAGCAGACTTAGATCAATTTTCTCATCTCTTCAAATTCTTCATTTATGCTGATTGAAATTACTTACAACTCTGCTTCAATTCATTGCTTGTCTCTATTCCTTGTAAATGTTCCCTGCTGTCTTCTGCTGCTGTCCTTTGCCTGTCTCTACATCTACTGCCTCCTTTGCCATCAATGACAACTTTTCAACAGTCTCCCCCTTTGGCATTAATGGCAATATACTTCCTCTTAGGACCCTTCCTTCTGTTGCTAGCTCTTCCTCCCCCTTTGACATCAATGGCAAGGGGTTGCACATTTCTTAGTGTAGATTCTATCCTTTGATCCTGTGCTTTTATCCTTTTTCAATATTTCGTGCATTTCCTCTCTCTGATATCTTCTGACTTTGTGCCCTACTGCTCCAAACTTTGAATTAAATCTAAAATACTGACCCTTTATCCTTTTCATTGCCTCTTTTATGCTGGATGTATTCTTTCCATAATCCTTTGACTCTAAGGACCTGTTTCATGCTTTCCTTGTTGACTGATCACCCCCTGGAATGATATTTTCGTTTATGTTTTCCCCCTAAAACTGTGCTTTCTCTTTATATCAAAGAGTAGCATCTACAAATACTACCCCTAGTCTATCTCTCAAATATTCAAATGGTTCTCTAGCAAGAGGTTTGGTAAATATATCAGCTGTATGTTCTTTTGTTGGTACATATTCCAGCTTTACTACCTTTTGAGCCACTTGTTCTCGAAGAAAATGATATTTGATTGGGATATGTTTAGTTTTTGAGTGAAGCACAGGATTTTTAGATATACTTATAGCACTTGTATTATCACATTTGATTGAGATAGGTTCATCAATGCTTACCTTCATGTCTTGGAGGGTTTGCTTCATCCACATTACTTGTGTACAACATGCTGTTGCTACTATATATTCTGCTTCTGCTGTAGACAGAGAAATAGATGTTTGTTTCTTGCTTAACCATGCCACTAGACTTTCTCCTAAATAGAATGCACCTCCACTTGTGCTTTTCCTGTCATCCACACAGCTGGCCCAATCTGCATCTGTGTATGCTGTCAAAGTGAAGCTTTTGCCTTTAGGATACCAAAGTCCATACTGTGTTGTTCCTTGTAGATATCTAAATATTCTTTTGACTGCCAGAAGATGGTTTTGTTTAGGTGTTGCTTGATATCTAGCCACTAGTCCTACTGCTAGCATGATGTCTGGTCTTGATGCTGTCAGATACAACAGACTTCCTATCATGGATCTGTAGAGTTTTTGATCTATATCAGCAGATCCATCATCAACACACAACTTGCATCCCGTGATCATGGGAGTTGACACAGGTTTGCAGTCCTCCATTTTGAACTTTTTCAACATTTCTTTTAAGTATTTTTCCTGTGAGATGAATGTGCCTGTGTTCTTTTGCTGAATTTGAAGTCCTAAGTAGAAACTGAGTTCTCCAATCATGGACATCTCAAACTATGATTTCATCTCCTCAGCAAACCCTTTTTCTAGTTCATCTCTGTTGCTTCCAAACATAATTTCATCAACATATACTACAACACTCAGGAGGTCATTTTCATGGGCTTTTATGTATAGATTGTTGTCTACTCCTCCTCTTTTAAAGCCTTGTGTTTGCAAATATTTATCCAGCCTTGAGTACCAAGCACGAGGAGCTTGTTTTAGTCCATATAGAGCCTTCTTTAGTCTGCATACATAGTCTTCTTTGTCTGTTAATGAGAAGCCTTCTGGTTGTTCCATGTAGACTTCGTCTTCTAGATCTCCATTCAGAAATGCAGATTTCACATCCATTTGATATACCTTGAAGTCTTGGTAGCATGCAAAGGCTAGAAACATTCTGATGGCTTCCATTCTGGCTACAGGGGCAAATGTTTCATCGTAATCAAGTCCTTTGATTTGTGAATATCCTTTGCAGACAAGTCTGGCTTTATTCTTGATTACTTGTCCTTCCTCATTCATTTTATTTTTGAATACCCATTTTGAGCCTATGACATTTTTCCCAGTGGGTCTAGGAACTAGTTCCCAGGTATTGTTTTTCTCAATTTGGTCTAATTCTTCATTCATAGCATTCACCCAATACTTGTCCTTGCTGGCTTCTTCAAATCTCTTTGGCTCTATTTTTGATAACATGGCTATGTATACCTCTTTTGTCTATTTAGTGAGCTGCCTTCTTGTTTGGACCTCTACTCTCTTGTCTCCAATGATCTGGTCTTCAGGATGATTCTTCTGAGTGTATCTTGAGGGGGCTTTCAAGCTCAGCTCTGCATCTTCTGTTGTCTTGCTTGTTTCATCATCATTTTGGTTTTCTTCTTCATGGTTGTCTGATGGACTGCAGCAGCCTGTATCTCCTGTATTGTTGGGAAGTTCTTCATCAAATCTCACATCAATACTTTCTACTATTTTTCGAAGAGTCTTGTTGTAGCACCTGTACCCTTTACTTTTGGAAGCATATCCTAGAAAAATCCCTTCATCTTCTCTTGCATCAAATTTCCCAAGATTTTCATCATTATTCTTTATATAACACTTGCTTCCAAAAATTCTAAAATGTTTGATTGAAGCTGGCTTTCCATGCCATAGTTCATAGGGGGTCTTGTCACTGCTTGGCCTTAAGTGAGCTTTATTAAGGATATGCACCGTTGTATGTACTGCTTCTGCCTAGAAGGTTTGAGGAATATTACTCTCTTGCATCATGGCTCTGGCAATTTGTTGAACATATCTGTTTTGTCTCTCTACTACTCCATTCTGCTGAGGTGTCCTTGCAATAGTAAATTGTTGTTTTATGCCATATTCATTTCATAGATCTGCAAAGTCATAATCTATGAATTCACCTCCTCTATCCGATCTGATGCATTTTAGCTTGCATCTTGTCTGATTTTCTACTAATGCTTTGAATATTTTGAATTTGTCCAGAGCTTCCGATTTATTCTTGAGAAAAGCAACCCATGTCATTTTGGAGAAATCATCTATTATCAGCATAAAGTAGGATTCTCCACTTGGTGTTTTAGTTCTTGCAGGTCCACACAGATCCATGTGCACAAGCTGGAGTGGTCTTCTTGTTGATAACTCATCTTTGGCCTTAAAGGATGTGCGGGTCTGTTTACCCAATTGACAAGATTTGCATATGGTATTAGAAGGCCTTTTTATTTCTGGCATGTCTCTGACCGTTTTCTTCTTGCTCAGTCTGATGATATGATCGAAGCTGAGATGTCCCAATATCCTATGCCATAACCATGAATCCTCAAGTTTGCTAAGATGGCATGCTTCATCTTCCTCTTTCACGATGTAAACATTGCTCTCTGTTCAAACACCTTTGAGCAGAGTCTTACCTGTGGTGCTTGATCTGACTTCACAGTCTTGTGCTCTGAAAAGAACTTCGCAGCCTTTATCACACATTTGACTGACACTCAGCAAATTTGCCTTCAACCCATCTACAAATAGTACATCTTGGGCCTTACCTCTGCCATTATCTAAGCTGACTGAGCCCTTTCCCTTGATTTTTCCTGATTTATCATTGCCAAAAGTAACATTACCAGTTTTCTTTTCATCAAAAGTTATAAATTTTCTCCTGTCTCCAGTCATATGTTTTGAGCAGCCATTGTCCAGATACCATTGGCTTTTCAGATCTTGAGCAGTTAGAGCCAGGTCACACTTATTCACCTTCTTTTTCCACTGGAATCATCCTTTTGTTTGGTATCTTTTATGAGATGATGAATCACATCCTTTCAAAGGACATTTGGAAGGCACATGTCCAACTTGATTGCATACACAACATTTGATCATAATTTTTGCAGAATTGTGAGTATGAACAAAATTTATTTGATTCATAAGCCTCCTTGAGGTGTTGAACATCAATCTTTGTCCATACTTTCTACATTTAATAATTTTATGGCCAAATTCCTTACAATAAAAACAATAACCATAGAAATTATTTGCATACCTGATGTAAGGTTGTCTTCTCCATTTGTTTGCTTGAGACATTCTCTTCATTGTTTGCATCTTTTGTTGGTTTGAATCACTCCTCCTTGCATGACAGTATGCAGCAATGTGTCCCAGCTTGTGGCAGACATAACAGGTAGCAGTTGATATTTTTTCTGTTGTCTTAGTATTTACTGCATTCTTTGTTACTGGAGGTTTCTTCTTATCTTTGTCTTCCTCATTATATGTTTCTTCTTTTGTAGGAATTTTTTGAGCTACTTCATCATTCTTCTTTGTTTTTACAAAAATAATCTCTTTGTTTTCCTTTTCTTTGCTTTTACTTGATTCTCCTTCATATCATATTCCCGTTTTTATCATAGGAGATCTTTGAGCATCTAGAATTTCGTTCAACTTACTAGAGCTTGTTGTTTGAGAGGAATTTATAGATACTTTCCTTTGAGCATTTTCTAACTTCTTTCTGAGACATACTACTTCTTCTTCCAACTTCTCTTGTTCCTAAGTTTTCTCCTTGATTTTCTTAAATAACATGTCCTTTATCTTCTTGGCTTCTTCAAGCTCTATATTTAGCTGCATAAGGACTTCTGAATTTTGTTCTTCTTGTACATACTTGAAGAGAATGTCCTTTTGTTTTCTGCATTTCAACTTGAGTCTATCAATCTCTTCTAGAGCACTTCTTAGCTCCCCCTCAAGGTCGACTTCACCTTCTTCTTCTTCATCTTCTAGCAGGATACCTTCAAGTTCTTCTATTGCCATCAATAAAAATTCAGAGGTTCCTTCTTCACTTGAAGGTTCATCTGAGTCTTCAGATGTACTATTGTCTTGTTGAGCATAAAAGGATTTTCTGCTGAATTTCTTTCCTTTCTGCCAGTTCTTTGGTGTATTTTTCTCTGATTCTTCAGCCTAATTCCTTACTTTCTTGTGAGGACACTTAGCAGCATAGTGTCCAACTCTTCCACAGTTAAAGAATTTGAAAGGAAGTTTACCTTTGTATTTACCTGAGCCTCTATCCAGTTTCTTGACAAATTTTGCCTCTTCTTCATCCGAGCAAGAGCATATGTCTTCCTCTTCTTCTTTCTTCTTTTCTGTTTTAAAGGCTGCCTCCCTCGTACTTGGCTTCTTCTGTGGGAGCCTCATCTCATATGCTGTTATATTTCCAAGTAGTTGGTTCATGGTCAAGTTCTCCCAATCAGCTGTCTCTTCTATTGCAGACACCTTGGGATTAAATTTGGGTGGAAAAGATCTTAGAATATTTTGTACAATTACAACTTCTTTTATGGTTTCACCTAGAGCCTTCATGTTTTTTACTATTTCTGCAGCCCTTAGAAAGAAGCTAGCAATGTATTCATCATAATTTATTTTTAAGTTCTCAAACTGGGCTCTATAGACTTGAAGTTTGGCAGTCTTAACCTTCTTGTCTCCTTCATGGATGTTCTCCAGAGTATCCCACATTTCTTTGGCAGTGTCTTTGTGCATTACTTTAATAAAGTATGCTTCACACAATCCATTTAAGATGGCATTCATGGCTTTTGAGTTAGCTACAAAATCTTGTTTGGTTTCTTTCTCTGTGTCAGTTGCCTTTGGGGCATATTCGAATTCCATAGCAGCCCAAAATTCTATTCCTAGAGACATTATGTATGTCCTCATTCTGATTTTCCAGAAAGCATAATTTGCACCAGTAAAGAAAGGGGTTTTATTGGTTGAGCATCCTTCTTTACTAGCCATCCTGAGAACCTAGGATCTCCTTTCAGTTGTTAAACTAGTACAAAGGAACCTACCTCTGATACCAATTGTTGAATTCTTAGTTGAACTGAGAGGGGGGGGGGTGAATCAGTTCAATACATACATGAGAATTTTTCGATTTTTCCTCAGCTTATTTATATCTTACTTTTATAATCAACCTTAGTATATGAATAGTCTTAATAAGTATTAAATTAATGTGACATTAAACTTGTTATGAGAGCAGCAAAAATTAAGCAGATTTGATAAGTCATCTCAGCACACAGGCAACACAGATAGAGAAAACATATATAAGTGGAAACCCATAAAGGGAGAAACCCACATCTTATTATTTTTGTGATGCAAAGGCAAGATCCAACTCCCTCTCACCACTGATTTTTTACAGGCACCAATCCACAGGAGGCTCCAACCTCAATTCTGCAAGCTACAACTTGCAAGGAAGCTCCAACTCCCTTCAATTTTCTGCAAGCATCAACCTACAGGAGGCTCCAACCTCAGTCAGCTACAACTGACAACTATCGAGCTTCAACTTGATAGGGAAGCTCCAACTTCCTCAATTTATCACAAGAAATGTTTGCTGATTTACCTCAGATATCAGCTCTGTTCTGTAGCATCTCTTTCTGCTCCTCTCTTCCTTATCTTCTCTGCCTCTTTATGCTTTTCATTCTCTATCCTTACTCTCTCTAACCTCACTTATGCATATCAAGTTGATATTATATATAGAGTTCCTCACATGACTATTTGTATTCCACAAGGAATTTTGAGTGACCAGCCATGACTCTTTGACTTCTGCCTTCTCAATTCTTTATCCAACTCATTAAAAATATAACAATATGTACAAATTTCAATATTACAGTGGGAGTTTTGTTTTCCTACTAGAGACTTGCCAATGCATCATAAACAATAAAAATTAATTACAAAATTTACATTCACATTTTCAGTTACACACTTCAATTTCACTCAGCTCCTTTTCTGGATTTTTGGCTTTACTGGATTTGTATTTTCTGTAGCAGTCATGCAACTGTCCTGCATACTTTGTTCACTGTCTTTTGCATATTCCACCTATTCACTTGTGTGCACCAGCTACATATATAATTTCTTTTCAAGTTTTATTCTCAAATACATATGAATCTGGGCGATGTCTGTACATTACCATCTCTGTTCTCGGGCTGCCTGTTTACATTCTTTGATCTGGGTAGTTTTGATACTCTGTTTACTGAACTAGCAATTAAACCAATGAATTTGAAATCTTTGAGATTTGAGATGTTAGTCAAATCCTCTTGCATATATAACCACCTGCCTACACCTTTGTACTCAGTCCCGCTTAAACCTGGAAATTCTTCTAACTGTAGGAACCTCCTTCAAAGATTGTAAAGGCCCCAAGGTTTATGTAAAAAACAACTACTCCACATAGAACCCTTACACATATCTAAAACAATGTCATCCAACTCACATACGATGCTATATCAATCTATGATCACGGCCTCCGTTCAATGTTAGATACGTTGTTTCTCATACTACTTTGTCCTCGTCGTCTTAGTGAAAATTCTATATATATATATATATATATATATATATTGTCACTTATTTTCTTTGATTATACGCACGCAGTCATATAACTGTCTTCTTATGCTTACTTGAATGTTCGGACCTTGGAAATTTTAAATATATATATATCGAGCTTTTAATTTAACTAAACCACTTATAATGAACCTCTGGCTCCGGGCCCACATATATAAATGATGGCTCAATTGAATACGCACACCATACCTTGGGTTATCCTTCGGGCTACTTTCGAAGGCGATCGCCGTTCAATCAGCCTTCCTCCAGATCGACAGTGGTCGTTGATATCGCACTGCCTCCTCAGTCGAAAAATAATGTGCGATGGGGTGGTTTTGAAAATCCATCGCATGCCACGTGTCCTCCAGTCTATGGAATCGCTCCAAATTTGCAAATACCGTTCGTCCCACAAAGGTGGTGTGATGAAAACCAGAAACCCCCTTTACTGTTCCTTCATGGTTCCGCTTCTGCTCACAATTCCGTTATTTTATACGTTGACTCTTTGGTTTATCGGTATTTTACCACGGTGCTTTCATTTTTTACGATGCATAGCTCCATTCACACTGCACATTTAACTCTGGTTCCGCCTCTCCTTTTGTGACATCGATCCTTCCAGCGATCGATAAGACCTTAGTCCATATGTCCCTTCAGATATATATGTGGAGTATGGCTTCTTCCCTATTTGTGGATGAAAATATACATTAAAGGGCAACTAAGCCGACACAGGTCATATATATATATATATATATATATATATATGTATTCTAGAAAGCATGCTCTGCGATCAGGTGTCCATTCAATATGGAAGCAGACTTATATCAATTCTCTCATCTCCTCAGATTCTTCATTTATGCTGATTGAAATTAATTACAACTCTGCTTCAATTCACTGCTTGTCTCTGTTCCTTGTAAATGTTCCCTGCTGTCTTCTGCTGCTGTCCTTTTTCTGTATCTACATCTGCTGCCTCCTTTTCCATCAATGACAACTTTTCAACAAAATCATGCCCATGATCCCCAAGTCCCTCAAGCATTTATGGTCCCTAAACTATCTCTGTAGACTCTTTAGATAAATTAAGTACATTGTATTTTGGATCTTCAATACACCACTTTTTCAATACTTTGTTTTTACACTTTAAGATTCCAAACCAATTTTCAGTCAAAGAGAGGTCAAAGAACCCCCACTAGGTCGATTAGGGTTTCATGTATTTCAAGGTCATCATCTCCAAAAAGACTACCATTCAGCTTCAATTTTTGTACATAAGGTAATGGCCTATCTTGAAACTTTTGCAGAAGTAATAAGAGGCTAACCAGCAGAAGAAATTGGTAAGGTAAGAGGTCTGCTACTCAATGATGGCATCTTGCAGCAAGGGAGACAGGAAAACTAGATATTTTGAGGGAAATTTTATTGGTTTCATGACCTCCATGGTTAAAAAATCGACAAGGCTTGTATCCTAATGCTCTTACACCTCCTCCTATCCTTAATATACCTTCATAAACACTTCCCATCACTCCTATCCCTCAAACTCATCAGTTTTCTACAAAACCTAGCCTATTGCTACAATTTGACACTTTTCAAGACTAGGCTTGTGTTTTTCCCTTTTGGACCCTTTCCCCTCACTCAATCCTTGAAATTCCACTTTCCCCTACTCCCTAACATCCATACCTATTCCCCAAAATTTCCCCAAGAATTTATACAACCCTTAACCCCTTCATTCCCCTCCCTCTACAAGGCAGTCCTAATTTCCCTACACCAAACCCTAATTTCCTCTTCCAACTAAGCTAGGGTTTGCTATGGAAAAGAGGCATCAGAGCAGAAGATCCATATGGTAGGTAATATTAGTAATAATGAAGCCATACCAGTGCATATACATCATGCTGTTGGAAATGTTGTCATTGATGGCAAAGGAGCACAAAGGAGCATCACCTGAACCAGCAATAAGGCAAAGGAGATGACAAAGGAGGAGCACTTGAAACATTAGCCAAGGAGCAGAGAAAGCATAAGAAGAGGTAGCAGAAGCAGCAAAAAGAAGAAGGAGGGCAGCAAAGAGAAGCAGAGATAGGACCATTTGAAGAAGCAAGGAGCAACATTAGACAAGAAGAAGAGATAGAAACAAAAAGATAGCAGAGACAGGCAAAGGAGACAACAAAGGAGACAGGCAGAGGCAGTGGAAGAAAATATAAAAGAGATAGGCAGAGGCAGAGCAGTTGTCTAGCAGCAGAGGCAGAGGAAGCAAATACAGAGGAAGAGATGAAACAGACGTGCAGTAGAGGCAAAGGTCGAGCAGCATTGAAGCCGAAACAAGCAAAGGAAACAGGCAGAAGAACACTGCTAGAGTGTAACAGTCGAATACAGAGGCAGAGCGACAGGAGCAGTAGGAAAGACAAAGGAAGTAGCGACTACAATGGAGGCAACAAAGAAGTAGAGGCAGAGGCAGAGAGACAGGAGTAGCAGAGGCAGAGGTAGAGCAGTTATAATATAATACAGAACCATATTCCGGGAATTGCACACTCCAGCTAGCGTTATACATATAATATAACACGAATCTTATTCCGGGAATCGCAGACTCCAGCCGGGCATTACACATATAATACAGAGCCATATTCCGGGAATCACACACTCCAACCGGCATTATACATTTAATATAACACAAATATTATTTCGGGAATCGATTAACTCCAGCGGCAAAGTACATATATATAAAAATATACAAAACGTATTCCGGGAATCGCATAACCCATTGGCAAAGTATACATATATATCAGTTATATAAGTGGAGCGCTTTATTATAAGAACCAAGCTTTATACGGTGGGACCCCTCCCCAATCGCAATCGGAGAAAAGGTTCAATCAGCGGAGTTTTGTGATGTGCTCCGATCAAAGGTCGGACCCGATCGAGTTATATGCCACAGTTTATTGCTAATCGCATCCAAGTTCCCAATCGCAATCGAAACCTTCCGATTGATCGCACATCTTTTGTAATATGCTGCGATTGAAGTGGCGGACCCGATGGCGTAATACGATGGAGTTAATAGGTTCAATCACGTCCGGGATCTTAATCGCAATCAGAACTTTCCGATTGATCGCACAACTTTTGTAATATGCTGCGATTGAATTGGCGGACCCGACCCTGTTATATGCGGGAGTTAATATGTGCAAATCGTATCCGTGTTCTGATCGCAATCGAAAATTTTCTATTGTGTGCCCCAATTGCATTTGTTCAAAGTCCAGACCCGATGGGCTTATAAACCATGAGTAACAAATTTTTGAAGTCCGACATGATCGCATCGGAACAACCCAATCGCATCGGAGAATATAAGAGTTGCGATTGCGATTGGAAGCCCGGACCCGATGGGCTTATAAACTTTGATTAATAAAATTTGAATCCCAATCGCATCGATATTAGTCAATCGCATCGGCAAAGAACAGTGAACAGTGATCAATCACAATCGGAGAAGGAGAGGTCAATCGCATCGGAGTATTCGAAGTCGCGATTGCGATCAATCGCAATCGGAACAAGCGCAAAGGATTCAATCGCAATCGGAAGATTTTAGTTGCGATTGCGATCAATCGCAATCGGAGCAGGAGCGATCAATCACAATTGGAGGAGAATCAATGCATCAAAAAGCGTGTCAGGTGGGCCCGAAAGAGCATTTGTTAAGTATTATCAAGATTATTCATTGATTATAGTAGAAGCGGCAGTTTCTTGTTAACACCTTATATAAGGATGCCGAGAGTTGATTTAAAGGCATATTAAAAGACCGTTAGTGTAATGAAAGTTGGGTTATATATATAAACCGATGGTTGCGATGATATTAAAATAAGCCGTGTGGTATGTAGACCCACGGGCCTCAGCGTAATGGGAGGGCGATTATAAATATAATACAATTGTAATATATGTATGTTCCGGCCTGCGGAACTCGCCACATCAACAAGACACTTGCTGTGTGTAAAGGGCTGGAATTTGCCCAGACTTATTGCCAGCGGTTACATATTTATATAAAATACACTGATATAAAAGGCACAGTTACACGTATGCAACAGTTACACCACAGCAAAGGACAGAAGAGTAAACAGAGCTGAAAAGAGATAAAACACAGTCACAGAAAAGACAGACACAGTCAAAGAAAAGACAAATGCGCAGCGATCCAAAAGGCTGTATGAGTTGAGATGGAGCTCTCATTGTAATCAAATGTAATATTTTAATTTATTTATATTATTGTGATGCATTGGCAAGTCTCCGGAAGAAAACAAAATCCCACTGTAATATTAAAATAAGCACCTACAGTTACATTTTTCTGAGTGAGCTGAAAAGAGATGAGAAGGCAGAAGGCAAAGAGACATGGTACATCCATTTAATTCAGTGGAATACAAAACGAATGGAAAGCTATTTTGTAAAGCAGGGGTAATATAAAGGGAGAAGGTTGACGGAAAAAGGAGTGAGAGAAAGAGGAATTAATGCGACAAAATTAAAGAAAGAGTTGAAGAGAATAAGCAAGTGCTGAGAAGAATGTGAATAAGGAGGAGAAGTGAGCGAGAGAAGAGGAAGGAGCTGAGCGAGAGATGCTACAGGAGGAGGCGACGAGAGAAGAAGAAGGAAATTTTGACGAGAGATGATGCAGGTCTGGTATAAGAGTTGATGAACAGCAAAGAAGAAGGTACAAAACAGAGCTGATATCCAAGGTAAATCAGCAAGTGTTTTTCTTTTGAAAGAGTAAAGAAGTTGGAGCTTCCCTATCAAGTTGTAGCTTGATAGATGTCAGTTGTAGCTGACTGAGGTAGGAGCCTCCTGTAGGTTGGTGCCTGCAGAAAATAGATGGGAGTTGGAGCTTCCTTGCAAGTTGTAGCTTTCAGAATTGAGGTAGGAGCCTCCTGTAGGTTGGTGCCTGCAAAAAAATAGTGGTGAGAGGGAGTTGGAGCTTGCCTTTGCATCACAACAATAATAAGATGTGGTTTTCTCCCGTTATGGGTTTCCACGTATATCTGGTGTCTATGTGCATGATGTCTATGTGTTGATATGATATATCTATTCTGCTAATACTTGCTGCTAACATATTAAGACTGCTGGTACATTATCTAATCTGCTTATTAATTGTTGCTCATAAATAAATATTGCTCACACATTATGTTGATCATGAAATGAAGGTGTTAATAAAGTAAAACAAGTTTTAAAGGAAAAGTTTTAAACGTCCATGAATGTGTTAAACTGATTCACCCCCCCCCCCTCTCAGTTTAACTAAGAGTTCAACACATGCCTCCATCATTTTCCAAGAATTCATTCCAAGGGCCAAGTCATTTGCCACACCTAGGGCCCATTTTTCTCAAAAATATGTTTATGGCCAAACAAAGATGCATTTGGAAACAATGAGAGACATTTTTGTCCATCATAGGGTCAAGAAGAAGAACCTCCTTCATTTTTCACACAGGTATCATGGTTTGGGAGCAATGTCAAAAATACAGGTGTCACCAAAGAATTTTTACACTGCTGGAGTGACCTTGAAAAAATCAGTTTTTCTCACAGCTGGAGTGTCCAACTGTAGGAACAGGGTCTCCTATGAGCTGTGAAACTGGTCCAATTTTGAATATTTTTTATTATAATTAGTCTAGTGCAGGGGTTTTGGGGTGGGTCAAATCCTCGAAAGCATTGTTATGGGCAAAAGGGTAAACCAGGGGTTCGAAAACCACAGTTTGTGGACCATAGGAAAGATTGGGCTAGATTATTATAAACAAAGGAACATTTTGTATTGTAAAGTAGGAAATGAAGAGCTATTGTTGTGAACTATGATTTAAGATATCTATTTGGGTGTTTGGGTTTTGGGGAAAGGAATCCTGCTGGCTGTGTGCGCAGAGATCCAGAGTCCAGTTGTGTGCAGACCCTGCTGCTGTGTGCGCAGGCTGGGGAGGGTATTTTAAGAAGGAACTGATGAATTGATGAATAAGAAAGGTTGATAAAGAGCTGAATCTATGTGTACTGTTTGTGTGAATCATTGGTAATTACTGCATTATGCGCATTCTGTATTCGAGCTGCGAAAGATCTGTGTAAGTGTGTTTTCTGTATCTGGATATGTTCTATTCTATTTATGCAATATTGTGCTACTGTCATAAAAGTATATAATTATATATCTAGCGCATGTGGATGCAAATAGAGACCTATTGACCCTACGCAGAAAGAGGCGATCTAGTTATCACAGGGCCGAACACAACTCTGCTTGCCTTACCTATCCTTTCTCAGGGTGTGGAAACCTGGTTCCAGCACCCACCCATACTGCTTCAGGTGAGACTTTGACCTGTGCAAGAAAGTCACTGCCGAAAGGGCCAGTAGTATAGGGGTTTTTTGGAAAAACTCGAACTCCGAACCTAGGTCAGGACCCCTCGCGCCAAAAAATGGTTCCGTTGCTAGGACCCGGTGCATTTTGAGAAAGCGATTAGGTAATGACAATAAAGTATTAGAAGCCTGAACGGAAGGAAATTGAGGAGTGGTTCGAAAAGCAGATCTAGGAGTTTGCGGTAAAAGAAAATCACAACGAGAAGTTAACGGCGGAAAGGTGGAAAAATAGGTACATTATTACAGAAAGCTATGAAATATTCTTTGCAACATTTTCAATTGAGCTTCAGGAGTGGCTAGATAGGCTCGTGGAATTCCAGAAGTGTTGGAAGGATGAGTGAGTCACTCAGTGGATCCCAAAGCTGATCCAACAGCTGGAGAGGACTGATAATGCTATCACATGCACAGTAGATCACTGGGTGGACAGTGTGCTAGGAGGATTTGTGATAGAATTTTCCATTGATCAGTTTGTCTCCTACTTTGAGGCCGAACGACGTTTCTTTAAAGGGTTCTGGGGAAAATTTTTGAAGACATTACCGTTGCTGATTAAGATATTACTGTGCGAAAAGAGCATTCTATGTAGTCATACCAACTGAATGACTTCGGACCTAGACGGGAGCATAACGCGCAGTGGTAAATACTATCAGGCCAATCTCAATGGGGGGAGATCCACCTATAACCTTTTGCAAGAATTGGCTATGCAAGACCCCCCGGCTACACCGCCGCCCAGGCTGCATAAAGGTAAGAACTCACCCATACCACCACCTCCGCCGAACAGTAATATGGCTGTGCACTTGAGACTACCTACCTTCAAGGGGGTAGGGGATGAGGATATGGAATGATTTTGGTTTGTTACAGACTCTGTCTGGACTGCAAAAAATGTGACAAACGATACAGTGAAGAGGTCGCAGCTATCCCTGGCATTCGAAGACAGAGCATTGGACTGGTATATGCGGTACATTTCCCAGAACGGGAGTGCATCTATTGAAGATATCAAAGACGCTATGAAGCAACAGTTTCAGAAGCCAAAATCATATTCTCAATTGGTAGCAGAAGTAAAGGACTTCAAGCAAGGCACATATGAATCTGTGTGGGAGGCTGATCAGTGATTGAAGAAAGAAATCAGAAGGGGGGTTTGAGTATGACAATAGAAAACATACGGAATGGTTCATCGCTATGTTGTTACCCCACCTACATACGCTAATGAGTCACCAAACCTTTGAGTCATAGGAAAAAGCTGTGGAAGTCGCTATGAAACTAGAAGCTGCACCAAGAGAAGATACCTAAGTAGGAGTACAACAAATTCAGGAACAACTTGGAGTTATGCACATGGAAATTCAGAACCTGCAAAAGGAGCGAGGAAAAGAAGCCTGTTCAGATCTATGGTGCATACGATTTTGGGTATCTAGCCATACGAAGGATCAATGCCCTCTATTGGTAGATTACATGCAGGTAGGAGGACCTAGTCTGATACACCCGGGAGCAAGTGGGAAACCTATCCTGTCACGACTAGGTTCGAGTGGACCTGCGCTGTGGTGCGATGACTGCCATGTCACAGGGTTGCATGATATGAACCACTGCCCTTGGCTAGGTGTGTATGTCCCAGAACTGAAGAAACAGTGGTGCAGGTTCTACCGGTTGGTAGGACATGATGACCAAAACTATCGCACTTATGACTTGATGATATATCGTGGGAACTTGTATAGGGTACAATAAAACCCTGCGTCGACAAGAACTTCTGTGAGCTTCAGAGGCTCCCCAGAAAGGGGCAGAGGAGGTCGAGGAGGAAGTGTAGGATGAGGACGTGGGAAGTTAATCTGTTATAACTGTGGGGAGCTAGGAAACTTCGCCAGGGAATGCCTAAATCCTACCAGGAAATCGTGCAAATATTGTAGGCAGTTGGATGACTTGGTTGAAGATTGCCCAATTTTAATAGCCAAGATGCAGGAAAAACAAACCACTCCTACGTAGAATGTGCAAAGAGTTAAAGCCTAGCTAAGAAACATAGACCTAAGTGTGAAAGTCATAAGACGCAGCGGGATGGTCACCCAGGGAGCAAAGGAAGCTCCTGCCAAGGATCCTACAACCTCTTAAGAAGGATCGAACATCAGCAAGGGACAAGAAATGATAGCAGCTATTGCGCAGATGCCGACACACATCAAGATAGAGGAAGGGGTTGAGCCCTTTCTGCAGGCATGTCTGAAGCTGCTACGTAACCCACATGCTGTAGAGAACCTTCAAGAATTAATGCATAGCTACGCAGCTCAGCCTGATCCAATTCCTAGGACCAAGGATGTACACAAGCTATACAGATATAAAAAACGCACCAGAAGAGAAATGGGGTTGACTGCACAGATTGGTGACTACGAGATGGATCAAGTTATTTTAGACCTTGGATCATATGCGAACGTATTACCAAAGAAAACATGGCAACGAATGGGAGAGCCTAAATTGGAATGGTCCACCATCTACCTGTGCATGGAAAATCAACAAAATATCATCCCTCTAGGAGGGCCGCCAAAATTCATGGTAGATATCGTAGGAGTAAAAGTCCTAGCTGACTTTGAAGTAATAGAAATTGTAGAAGATGCGGATTCCTACCCTTCACTCCTAGGACTAGACTGGGCTATAGATATGGGGGGTGTCATCAATCTCAAAAAGCATAGCATGGTGTTTGAAAATAATGGTACGTACGTAATAGTACCACTGGATCCCACAGAAGGTGCGCGGTACATAGAGCCAGCACGCGACGAGGAAGAAATAGATCACATTTACAAATTAACTACGTATGATGAATATTGGATTAACCCCACGGCGGAAGGAGTACTCTACTGGAAAAAGGACAGTGAATGATTTTCCGATTCTGATGGGGAACGAGAGAACTGGCAAGGCCAGTTGCATGAGGTTTCAGCGCTATGATGTCTTCAGGTCACAAGGAACTTTCGCTACATCTCCATAGAGGTAAGAGACTTGCCCTACCTTGAGGACACGGGTGACATTAAGGAGTTCTTACGTGCATTAGAAGCTGAAGTTCCCAAGGAACGCAGGCTAGGGGCACTTCTGCTAGCCCTGCGTGGAGTGTCTGCGCGTTGGTGGGATACGCATGGACCAGTATTCCGTACTTGGGAGGAATGTCGGGATAAGATGATCCTACGATTTGGAGCCCCAACTGGAAGACGGATCCAGAGGTTCCTTGAGTCAAAGGACCCACACATATATTTTCTGACATGGGAAACACAATGGTGCGATAGGACCCCAAACGAACAAGCTCACCTAGTTATCCATGACCTAGGCTTGTGTCTGATGGCATGGTCTTTAGATGCGGAGTTGCACCAGTACACATGCAATTGGGAGAATTTGCGGGCTGAGTCTCTGCGAACATTTAAGGTGGCATATGGCACAAGGACGCTCGACGCTTATCTTCCATACATGGACACCTTGACCAAGGGAAAAGCATGCCTGTCAAGAGGTACGGTGGCCAAGTTGCTGGAGTGGTACTTGGACCGCATTACAGATCACCTGACACTGACTTTAATTCAGGGTACGCAAGTAACATGTAGGCGTCATCCAAAATCTGTAAATCCATGGGAAAGCCCTCAGGTCTAAATAATGACTGTCAGACCTCTGCACTTTGGTGAGAAGGGAACCTTGCCGTTAAAAAAAATGGCTAGTTGGCCATCAATATGGAAATTTATGGTGAGTTTTTTTTGGACGATCGATGGTAAGTTTCAAGTAAGGTGTGCTCTATCATTGGATAGCCTCGGAAAATATAAGGTCAACAAGATATCTTCCCTCAGGGCTCCATATTGTCTCTATACCTTGCTTCTATTATTCTCCTGCTTGCTTATTGGGGTCTGTAATGTTTTCTGGGAAGCCTGTCCTTTTGTTGATATGGTAGTCCCCAACCCACTGAACGCTTCATCCCCCACCAGTTCAACGCCTGCAGACATCATGTTGCAAGGGTCTGGGGATGCCAAGATTGATGAAATGATTGGCTTTTGGCTCCCTGTAGGGAGAATTGACTCTGAACCCCATGCAGAAAGGCACCGTAGCTACACGATGGGAACGATCGGAGGACCCAGCCAAATGGCCTTGGATGGTACGCAATTGCCACAGGTCGCCACCAACACTAATGCAGTGAAGTCGTAGCTAGTCTGGTGCACGGAAGGGACAACGTGATATAGGGATACACTGCGACTTCTCCACAGTTCCAGACTACCGACCAACGAAAGACATATTTGGTTGCTCCCTCGCACTATCATGGTTAGCGACCACGCCCCGACAGCTACAGACCTACAAATAGACTTGGCGTAGCTATCCCATGAGGCGTTACAGGGTTTATACACCACTGTGTTGCAAGAGATCCATAACTGTGACCGGACTGCACAACAACAACGTGAAATAACCTCGGAAGTTCGGGCACAATGGGTTGCATTGATCACGGAAGAAATGAATGTTATTAAGGAGTAGCTTACTCTGGGCACTCAGTTGGTCGAGGCAGCTATGTGGCTTTGGACATCGGTCCGGTTCAACCCCATGCTTCAGCGTGTTTAGGAAGAATTACGATAGATGAAAGCTGCTTTTGATCAGGTCGAAACTACCTTGCCTTTCCTCGTCCCTACGCAACGTCTAGCCCTCTTAAAAACCCGCAACGCCTTCATAGACATGATTGCGTATCTCTGCCGTGCCAAGCACGTCGTCAGAAAGCACTTGAAACCATGGGGTGATACTGCATTCAAGCTCTCGCAGGATGCTCATAATGCCATCACGTGCCTCCGCCGGCTATTAGAGCAGGTTACCACAGTTCTGGAAGACCTTGCCTCCCTGAAGCTTGTCAGTGCCCCACAACGAGTTGCTACCCAAAGTCAGGAAGTGCTACCTCCGCTCATCATTGCTCTCAATACATTGCATGCACAGATGGCGATCGCACCACCACAGTGACTCGGGACGAGTCACAAGATTGTGTTGGGGGACTGTTGGAACAGGGTCTCCTACGAGCTGTGAAACTAGTCCAATTCTGAATATTTTATATTATAATTAGTATAGCGCAGGGGTTTTGGGGTGGGTCAAAGCTCCGAAAGCATTGTAATGGGTAAAAGGGTAAACCGGGGGTTCGAAAACCATGGTTTGCGTACCATAGGAAAGATTAGGCTAGATTATTATAAATAGAGGAACATTTTGTATTGTAAAGTAGGAAATGAAGAGCTATTGATGTGAACCATGATTTAAGATATCTATTTGGGTGTTTGGGTTTTGGGGAAAGGACTCCTGCTGGCTATGTGCACGGAGATCCAAAGTCCAACTGTGTGCGGACCTCGCTACTGTGTGTGCAGGCTGGGAAGGGTATTGTAAGAAGGAATTGATGAATTGATGAATAAGAAAGGTTGATAAAGAACTGAATCTATGTGTACTATTTTTGTGAATCATTGGTAATTACCGCATTATGCGCATTCTGTATTCAAGCTGTGAAAGATCTGTGTAAGTGTTTTTTTTGTATTTGGATCTGTTCTGTTCTGTTTATGTAATATTGTGCTACTGTCATAAAAGTATATAATTATAGATCTAGCGCACGTGGATGCAAATAGAGACCTATTGACCCTGTGCATAAAGAGGCGATCTGGGTATCACAGGGCCGAATGCAGCTCTTCTTGCCTTACCTATCCTTTCTTAGGGTGCAGAAACCTAGTTCTAGAACCCACCCATACTACTTTGGGTGAGACTTTGACCTTCGCAAGCAGGTCAGTGCCAAAAGGGACAGTAGCATAGGGGTTTGTTGGCAAACCTCGAACTCTGAACCTGGGTCAGGTTCCCTCGTGCCAACACCAAATTACTTTCTTAACGAGTCAAATAACAACTATACTTGAAGGGATTTCCAATGAGCCATCATGGAGCCAAATCCCACATGAGGATGGACATCAAAACAACACTGCAAGTACAACTATTTTTCTGCTGAAGTGGTGCTACAAACAGAGAAATGTTGGGATTTTGGATTTTTGACCAGTATCTATGATTTGGATCAAGAAAAAACAAGAATTTGTAGAAATTAGACTCATCCATCTTTCCAATGAGCCATCATGGATTCAAATCCGACATCAAGAAGGAGGTCAAAAAGGACTGCAAGTAGACCTATTGTTCTGGTGAAGTGGTGCTACGCACAGAAAAATGTTGGGATTTTGGATTTTTTCTAAGATATAGGAGCTATATCAAGAAAAAAAAAATCATTTCTAGAAATCAGACTCATCAGGCTTTCCAACGAGCCATCACGGAGCCAAATCCGACATCGGGAAGTGGTCCAAAACTTGGTTTCAAAACACCATATTTTTCTGCTGAAGTGGCGCTACGCACAGAGCAATGTTTGGATTTTTGATTTTTGAGTATGATACAGGATCTGGATCAATAAAAAACAGGTATTTCTGGAAATTAGACTCATTAGGCTTTCCAATGAGCCATCACGGGCCCAATTCCGACAACGGAGAGGTCTCCAAATGCCCTCTGCAAAATGGCGATGCACACAGGAGAAGTTTGGCCATAATTGCCACATAGAGATAAAAACCTAAAAGAGGAAAGAAAGCATGAAGGCCTTGGATTTTTGGCTGAGGCTTCTCAACAGGTGTCCAAGACCTCTTGAAGGACCATTCCACCAATTTTGGGCAAAATTGAACAATTTTTTGTTTTTTGAAATTTTGAGGCCTCTGTGCGCAGCACCCTAGGCGCTACACGCAAATTTGGTGCATCCTCAGCTTGAAAAATTTGAATTTTTGGATTCCTCTCTTCATCAGTAATCTGCTCACCAAATTTTAGGTCATTTGGAGCATTTTTGACCCCTCAAAAGGTCAAAAAACATCAAAATTTTGACCTTTCTGCCTAATTTTCAGACCAGGTGCTACGCATAGAGCAGTGTTGGGAGAATTGGTTTTTGAATAGGCAAACATCACCCAATCAGGAAAAATAAAGCATTTATAGAAATTATACTCATTAGGATTTCCAACGAGCCATCACAGAGCCAAATCCGGTATCAGGAAGGGGTCCAAAACTCAGCCACAAGAGACCCTATTTTCTGTTGAAATGGCGTCGTGCACAGAGACTGCCTAGTGTGTTTTGGACCAAAAGTCAACAAAACACACTCATTTATTGCAAATAGATATTTTTGAGTTTTTTGAGGCTAATTACTCTAGAATTAGGTGAAAATATTTATTTTGGCATTTATTTCTTAGGATATTATGTGCCTTGGGCCTTGCATGGTCTCTTAGCCATAAATGACATTTATGGTTGAATTTGACATTTTCCTACCATATTTAGGGTTTTAGTCCTCATTTTCTCCATAAATAGAGCATGAGGCCCTTATGTATTTTGTTGGCATTTGATGAGCTTGAAGAGAAATATACATGGTTTCATGAGCTTGGAGAAGAAATTGGTTTTGTGAAGTGGATGAATGGCTTGTTTGGCTTGATGATGGAGAAGCTTGTTTGTAGGATTCCATAGCTTGGTGAATGGTGATGTCTTCCTAATTTGTCTATTGTTTCCTTTGTTATCATTATGTTTCATGTTTCTTGGCTGCTATTGAACAGAGAAGTATAGGTTGAGACATGTTCTTTGAGGCACCTCATTCCTCCTGTTTGTTATAGCTTTTATGTTTTCTCTTTTGGCCATCTTAAGGAATTATTGACTTCTCCTTAGGTCCACAAATTTTTTTTTTTGTTTCATGTATGGTTAGCATGCTAGCTTACAAGTATGATTCATGGTACGCCCTGCTTATTTGAAGTTTTCAAAACCCTATCTTGAAGTCTTTTATGTGAAATATTGATTGTTAGGTTAAGTCAAAGAGGTCTCATTCGATCTTTCCCTTTTTACATGCTTACAAACTTGTTTCGGAGTTCCCAATAACTTGATATATGTCTTTTAGGAGTTCCCTCTCCATAAATTTAGTTATTTGTATTGCCTTATGTGTTTTCCCAAAATCTAAAGGTGATTTTCTAAAGTTAGAAGCTCTTATGCTTTCTATGTATCACTGGAATATTTCTCTTGGATGTTTATTAGTTTAGATTATGGTTTATTGAGCTTAATAGTTTTCCCTACCTCATGGATTGTAACTTTTAAACTATATATGTTTAAGACCTCTTAGTCTTTTCCAAACTTAATGTTCACTACACCTCATACATCACCTTAAGGATCCATTAACCTTGCTAAATCGGCCCTGTAACACACTCTGCTTCATCATTTAGACACACTTAACTTTCATTTGAATCCATATACCAATGGCTTTGATAGACTCTCACTCCACCTATTCCACTTGACCATCTTACCCAACCAAAACAATCAACAAACCCTACACTTAACAACTATCCTAAAATCAAAACCCTAGAGAAAAAAGAACACATCCTTTGCACCCAATAGAGAGATCCCTATCTGAGTCCAGGAAGGCTAGGTCCTCGGACTCTAAAGACTGGTTCCATGTTACCCTATCATTTGGTTTACCAATCTGCCAAATCACGGGACCCTAACACTTACGGTTTTGTGAAAAGTTGCAGGGATCTCACATACAGGTATCCAAAGAATTTGCCATGAATTTTAGTGGAATAGCTACTAAGATTGGGATGCTAAGTATATCTGTTACACTAGAGAATATTGTTGTTGTTGTAGATATACCAAGAGGTCAAGAAGCTTGGTTTAAAAGCTTCAAATTTGATATGGAACAATGCAAAGAGTTCATGAAGTCTGAATACGTAGATATGGACCTTAACAATGCTATTCCTAGAGGCTGCATCAAAGACACTTATTCAAAGCTGCTACTAAACAGACAGAAGTATTTTACATGTGAAGGCAAATATCACAAGGTTTACTCGTATCATTTCAAGTTACTCTTGCATTTCACTGGTAAGATTTCACTCGATTTTCATTTTTATCTGCATAGGAGTATTGAAAAGATTTTTGATAAGGTGCAAGTGAAGTCTGAAGGGAGTGAAACATCGTTGTTGCATCATGGTTTAATGAAGTTATTGATTTTAGATTAACTTCAGAAGATAGGAAGGGATTGGTCATCTTTCTTGTTTATAAATGGTTTTGAGTTGGAAACCATAACCCCTACAAGAAACCCTAAAGGTAAAGGAGTTCCATCACCACCACCAGCAGAACCAAGTCAACCTGTGGCTGCAAAACCAAAGGAATTTATAAAACTGAAGCCAAGGAAACAAATTGAGAAAAGGGGAGAGCATATACAAATGCTTGATACACCAATTCCATCACTTGCAAAACAGAGGTCAAAGGCTGCCAGGATTGCAAAACAGAAACAAGTTGTCAGTAAGCAGGAAATCAAAAGGGTAATTAGAAGCCAACCAGTGGCATCAAAAGGAAAGGAAGTTGTTACAGAGGGTAGCCTAGTAGGAAAGGGAAAATTAGAAGAAATTCTTCATGATATTGACATAGAGGAGGCACCCATTGTTCAAGCTGAGTTCATTGGGGAAGATGAGCATAAACTGAAGAAGGGCAAGTCTACCAAAAAGCTACAGTTCACCGGGGAAGATGCAGCTTTCATCTTTCAAGCAAGAAAGCCTATGACTAGGCATGCTAGGAAAGTGAAGGAAGGTAGCAAGGAAGCTAAAAACCCTACTGAGGCACCTAAATCTCCTGAAGAAGTTTTTGATCTCTCATCACCTAAAGTGAAGCATACAACCAACAGAACAAAGAGGGGAAAATAAGAAATGACAGAGAAAATAGAGTTTCAACATCTTGAAGAAAAATTGACGTTAGCAAACCAAGAAATTGTTGTGATGAGAAAGAGGGATAGAAAGCACAGTGTTGAGAAACTAGAGTTTAAAATAATGAAAGCACTGTGGGAAGGAAAAACTGGTTCTATTTATGAAACTTCAAGTAGTGCAGAGCAGTTTTTCAAATGGACAGTTCCAGTAATAAAGGAAGCCAAGTTTGTCAGAGTAATAAATACTCACTTGAGAGATAATAATAGAAGACTTACAGATCAAATGGAGGACTTGGAGCAGCAAATGAAGTTGATTTAGGATGAGTTAAAGAGTAGAGGTATGAAAATAACATTCATTGAAGATCCAATAGCTAAATCAAGTGCAAATGAAGAAGGAACCTTAATAAATCTACAATAACTGTGTTTTTACAGTTAATATGGTTTTTAAATGTTGCATACAGATGTATTTCAATTTTTTGACATATCTACAGTTTTCGTTTTTGAAGAAATTTGACAAAATTGCCCACTCAGCAGTTTCATAGCACAAAAGGTGTAAAAAGAGCAGAAAAGTGCTATGAAACTGCTGAAGCAGCTTTGCTGCTTATTTTGCTCATTTTTTGAAAGGATGAAAGGTGAGTTAAGGACTGGAATTGACATAGGAGATGTATTAAAGGGTAAATGAAATGAGGACAGTGGAAAGAAGTCAAAAATTTGCATAATAAGTGTTAAAATGGCAATGTTATAAAAACGCTACGAAACTGCTTTGTTTTCGTAGCACAATGTATTGCAGCTCATTTGAACAATTTGAAGATGGATTTGGACAAATGGAGCCTATGGAGGAGTTTTGGGATGTATTAAATCAATTTCAAACAGCTAAGGACCTCGAAATAAAGAGTATATCATGGTCAGAATATTCAAAGAAAGCACAAGTCTCTATACCTATAAAACAGGGGACTGTTTCCTATTTTCATGGAGATCAACAATATAGTCATGAAGAGATGAAGCCCATCATCCAAATTCGACTAAGTGAGGATAAACTTGGAAATTATGTAAATTTAAATAGATAAGGTTGTTAGAGATAACATTAAGCTGTTTGAGTCCTTTTTGGAATAGGATTGTTTAAGTGGATTAGGTGTATTTTTGTAATAAATTCCATGTATTATGGTTAGGAAAGGTGTCAGTAGTTAGGAATTCGATGTATCTAGCCTAGAAACATATAATCTCATGTTGTAAGAGGTCTATTAAAGGCCAGGAGGTCAAATTAGTACAAGTTGGAAATTTTTAGCAAAAGACTGTGCTTATTGTAATTGACTGGTTTTCAGCTAATACAGAGAGTTTCTACTTAACCAACTTGGGATTCAGAAGGAGTTTTAGTGTGTTCCTATTCTATTCTCATCTCTTATTATCCTATTGCAGTGGTGTTTATCTATATTACTCAGAATTCATCTTTAGATGCTCTGACTTCCTATATAAATGAACTGACTATGTTTTTACAGTTTCATGTGTGTTTATTTCTTGACTAAAACTCTGATATGCCTCAACTTCCATGTTAAGCAGATTCATTGGTTTACTGAAGCTATTTTGACTCCATAAGCCCAATGTGTACTTTCTGATGTGATTCTCAACCTATCTCTATCATTTATCTTTTTATTACCCCACATAGAGTTAGCCATCTATACTTTTATTCAAATCATTAACCATTGAGAGAACCCTCTCAGGCTGAGGAGGCTAAGCCTTAGTGAAAAGATTAGGTTTTAAATAGTTACATGAAGGTGACTGATAAACCAACCTATCAGGTCCAATTTTGTGATAACATTTTGGTGCATCTACTGGGAGCCTAGAGATTATACTTTCCCAAAATTTTGAAGCTGAACTTCTGAAGGTAGCAGGAGCTTAGGAAGCTTTTCGAGGCTGCATCTACCTTGGAGACTCCATTCAAAATTTACATGATTAAAGGTGGCTTAGAGAAGGAGATACACGAGGATTAATCCTGACCTAGATCCACCTACCATCGTGGACAATAAAAACACTATTTCCAAAGTAAGTCAAAGAATTTCTGAAATATTAGATACTCCATCACATTCGAAATATTTGTCCTCTGAAATATTAATAAGTCTTGAAGATAAAAGAGTTGATGATAAAATCCAGGAAATATTGTTTAGGTTTGAAAGTTAAAAGGAATTAACTGAAATCATCTTAGACTTGCATAAAAGAGGCATTGATACCTTAGCCCTAGTAACACAGGAAGACAAAGAGGAATTTTGGGAAGCTGTTACTTCTGAGTTGTTGTAGGAAAGAGAGTCTTTAAATAAGTTGAAAGAGCTTGCCCCTTTTGAAGTCTTTTTGAAAAGTAAAGATGTTTTACCTCTTCCTGATTGGAGTTTAATTGTTAGTGGACCACAAATACCAAACAGTCATCCTCATAACAGTTCTTCATCCTCTACTGCTGCTATCCCAAGAGCTTCCACAGTCCCTTTTACCATGGCTGCAAATGTACCTCCTCCACCTGCTGCACCTGCTAGATACACCCCTCTTGTTCTTCCAATTGTTTTACATGACCTCCCTAGCAAATATGTTGCTAGAATAAAAACTTGGGAAAGTGATGAAGACATTACAGTTGAATAACATGTGGGTCAATTTAATGATTTTATAGACAGGGAGGAGGTTGATGATGAAGATGTTAAGTTAAGGTTGTTTTCTTAGAGTTTTACTGGTGAAGTTAGGAAGTGGTTCAAAGCCCTTACTCCTGGAAGTATTCATAATTGGAATGAGTTTGAAGATACCTTTTTGAGAAAACGGGGAAATAGAACTAATCTAGTACAAGCCCTCACTAAGTATAACAATTTAAGAAGAGTTGTTTATGAAACTGTTCAAAACTTTTCAAAGAGGTTTAATAATGTTTATGACTTTATTCCTGCCCATTTAAAACCTCCAGGGGCTTTAGCTCAGATGAGATATGTCGAAGCTTTGATTATGACTATTCTATATTGCTGAGAGAGATAGAATCCCCTACACTTGCTGAAATGAAAAATGATGCAGTGAAGGTGGAGGTTAATATGATAGTAGCCAAAAAGTAAAAAATGGGTAATACTAAGTTAAAAGAAGAAGAGAAACCTTCTACCTCGACTTCTGATGATAAGTTTGATTTAATGATCAAAACAATGGAAAAGTTGATGGATAGGTTGGCCCTTGGGAATACCTCTTCCCCTCCTGCACAACATGAACCTCAGTTTAGAAACCCTCAGTTTAGGAGACCTTAGAATCAACAGAGACCTAGAGAAAACATAAATCAACGGCCTGATCCTCCAGTGAGACCTCCTTTCCAGCAGAACTTAGTTGATGAAGAAGATGAACCTGAAATTCCTAAAGAGTCTATTCACTATTTTGATGAAGAAATGCCTGGAATTTTCTTGACTAAAGAAGAACATGATCAATGAGACGAAAATAATCGTGGAGAGGAAACATCAGATTATCTAAAGGGTATCAACATGCCATTTTTGAGATGCAAAAACAATACAATCTCATAAATATAAATGTTCCTATCATTGCAAACAAAACATAGCCTAAGAAAGATACACCTAAGGTTGTTGATGGCGAGAAAGATGCTCCTAAGGTTGCTGAAGGTAAGAAAGATATGCCAGCTCTTTGTCCTATCAAAGAATCTGAAAAATCTGTTTCTGTTTTCAGTTTGGAAATGAAATTTCTAAGATTAAAATTCTAGTACCTTTTGGTGAGATTCTCAAAGTCAATGAGTATAGAAGAAAGATTGTTAAAATGTTAAATTCAAAACCAGGAGCTACTGATATCTTGAATGTACTAGAAGATCATCCAACCATATACTTGGGTCCAAGACTAGAAGATGAACAGAATGAGGAGGTGCCTCCTTTTTATGTGAGCCTTAGCGTTCATAACATGGCATTACATAATGCTATGTTAGATTCAGGGGCCTCTCACAATGTTATGCCCAAAGTAATCATGGAAAGGATGGGGTTAGAAATAACTAGACCATATAAGGACTTGTTTTCTTTTGATTCGAAAAGAGGTCAATGCATTGGTTTAATTAAGGATGTTGTTGCTGGTCTAACACAAGTTCCTGTTAAGACTATGGTCATGGACATCGTGGTAGAAAAAATTCCACCAAAGTTTGGTATGCTATTATCAAGGTCATGGGCAGCGAAAATCAAAGGTATAATGCAGATGGACCTTACTTATGCTACCATTCCTATTTTTGGTGAGAAAAGAATATTGTATCGAGAGACAAGAATGGCTTACATTTTGAGTAGTAAAGACAAACCAAAAAATTTTCCAATTTATGTTCTTGATACTGAACTTGTATCTGTTATTATTTTCAATGAGTTGACTAATGGAGCAGAAGATGAGAAGAAAGCAGAAAAATCAGAGTTTTGAAATTCAGCAGTCTGAAAATCGGCAAACAGAAGATCAAAAAATCAGTGATAAGGAGGTGGAAGGTTGGTGGTCATTGCATTTTGATGGATCAGCAGGAAGAGAAGGAGCAGGAGCAGGGATTTGGATCACAAGTCCAAGTGATGAGAATAAGTTATTTTCCTATAAATTGAACTTTGATTGCACGAATAACATGGCTGAGTATGAATCCTTGATTTTGGGCTTAGAGGTTTTGAAAATAATAAATGCTCAAAACATTTATATTTTTGGAGATTAAGAATTAGTCATTAAACAATTTGAAGATGTTTATAAAACAAAGGATATAAGGATGAGGGCATATAGGAACTTATTTTGGGACATGTTGGAAAACTTTCAAGCTTATTCATTCATGGTCAAAACTAGAGAACAAAACTCCATTGTTGATTCTCTTGTTGTCTCTGGAAGTATTTTCATTATTCATATGCATTCCACAGAAAAATATGAGGTTTAGATTCACCATAGACGAGCTATCCCTGATAATATTACTCATTGGCAAGTTTTTGAGGATGAACAACAAGTGAAGAACTTTATTGAGCTGAAATACGAGTTTGAAAATATACAAGCAGATCAGCAAAATATGCTTGCTGAGTCTAAAGGGAATTCTAAAGTTTTTCAACTAAAGAAAAATTCCATACAAAGGGACTCATACCTCTTGAATTTTTTTTTGATCAGAATGTTGTTTTTAAATCCCCTAAGATACAAGCTGATGATGAAGAAGTTGAGAGTTGTAACCTTGGTACGGTATCTATGCCCAAAATGATTAAATTTTCAAAGTTTCTTTCAGCTGATATGAAGTTTAAGTATATTGAAATGATGAAGAGATTCATAGATGTTTTTTCTTGGGATTATGCTGATTTGAAAGAATATGACCCTACCATTATTCAGCATACTATTCCCATTAAAGAAAATGAAAGGCCTTTCAAGAAGAAATTGAGGAGGATTAACCCACTTCTTATGCCATTGATTGAGAAGGAGGTCAAAAAACTCTTTGATGCCAAAATCATTGTCCCAATCATATTTTAAAATTGGCTTGCAAACTTGGTTCCTGTTAGGAAGAAGAGTGGAGAAATCAGAATATGTATTGACTTCAGAAATTTGAATAAAGCCTCTCCGAAGGACAATTATCCTCTCACAAAGATTGACCAAATTTTGCAAAATATTGTTGGTTCTCAAAGGATGTCCATGCTTGATGGTTTTTCAGGTTATAATCAGATCCTTATACATCTGGATGATTAGGAAAAAACAACCTTTACTACACCATGGGGCACTTTTATGTATGCGAAGATGCCATTTGGTCTTATGAATGTAGGAGCTACCTTTCAGGGGCAATGGACATTTCTTTTTCTAAAGAGAAGGACAAGATCATGGTTGTTTATCTTGATGATATAACAATTTTCTCAAAGAGGGAAGAAGATCACTTGAAACACCTAGAAAGAATTATGCTGAAGTGTAGAAGGTTTGGCATCTCTCTAAATCCCACCAAAAGTATTTTTTCTTTAAATTCAAGTAAAATACTTGGACACATCATTTCTAAATATGGGATTAGGATTGATCCAAATAGGGTCAATGCAATTCAAAATGTGGATTTTCCAAGAAGCGGGAAGGAGCTTCAATATGTCCTTGGAAAGGTAAATTTTGTAAGGCGATTTATTCCTAATTTTGCTGAGATTGTAAAGGACATAACAAGGATGCTGAGAAGTGAGTTGACATTAAGTGGAAAACAGAAGCAAAGCACTCATTTGAGGAGATCAAAAAGGTACTCACACAAGCACCGGTATTAATCAGTCCATATTTCTCAAAATAATTTATGGTTTTTACTTTCGCATTAGAAAGTACTATTGTTGGAGTTTTGTTGCAAAAGGGACATCAAGGTATTGAGCAACCTATTTCCTTCTTTAGTAGGAAATTATATAACTTTGAGATGAAGTATAATATCTAGAGAAACAAGCCTATGCCTTGGTGAAGGCTATTAAAGATTTCAGAATTTATATTCTGCATTCTCATATTGTGGATTTTGTTCCTAATACTATTGTGAAAGACATCCTCACTCAAGCCGACCTTGATGGTAAGAGGGGAAAATGGATTGCTAAATTGCTGGAGTATGATATAGAGATTAAGCCAACAAAATTGGTCAAAGGGAAAGGTTTAGCAAAGTTGATGGCACAATCAAACTTTGACTGTATTGACATGAACTTGATTGTAGAAATATCAGAAATTTCAGATGAGGAAGAAGAACTAGTCCCTATTGAAGAAAAGTACATCACTTCATATTGGTACAAGGAGATTGTTTTTGTCCTACAACATCATAAAGCACCTGTTGAGCTAACAAAGTCTAAGGCAAGATTTGTAAAGCTAAATCTTTGACATAAATCTGTTTTGGAAGGATACCAGTGGTATTTTGCTGAATTGTTTGCTGGAAGAGGAAGCTGATAAAGTAGTTGAAGAGTTCCACAAAGGGAATTATGGAGGTCACCATTATTGGAAGGCCACAATCAAAAAGATTATTAGAGTAGGGTATTATTGGTCTATAATGTTTAAGGATGTATACAGAAATATTACTGCCTTCCATGAATGCCAGATTTTCGATGGTAAGAAGAAGATTGTACCTTTACCTTTAATTCCTATCTATGTGGAAGCGACATTTCAGCAATAGGGGCTAGATTTTATTGGAGAGACTCATCCATCATCATTAGGTCAGCATCGCTGCATTCTCATGGCAACTGATTACTTCACCAAATGGATTGAAGCAATCCCAACTAGGCAAGCAAATGATTCTATTATTATTTCTTTTTTGGAAAATAATATCTTGTATAGGTTTGGTTGCCCCTTGAAGATCATAACTCATAATGCACAGGAATTTAAGTCTAAGAAGCTGATCAATTTCTGTCATCAATATCATATTACTCTTGGACATTGTACTACATATTATCCGCAAGGCAATGGTTTTGCTGAATCTTCTAACAAGAGCATTGTGAGGAACATTAAAAAGGTGTTGTGGGAGAATAAGAAGGCTTGGAATTTGAAACTGAAGTATGCCTTATGGGCTGATAGGATATGCACAAAACGGTCAATTGGAACTTCACCATATGAATTGGCGTATGGGGCTGAGGCCATTTTTCCTACATCTTTAGGGTACATGTCATGAAGCTGATTCAAGGATTGGAAGAGGAACCAAATGCAGTCCAGAGGAGAATCAATCAGTTAATAGCTCTATAAGGGAAGAGGGATGAAGTTTATAATAGTAATCAACAATCTCAAAATAGAATCAAGAGGACATTTGATAAGAATATTAAGGAAGAAAGTTTTCAAATTCAGGATGAAGTGCTAAAATGGGAGGCCAAAATTGAAGAGAAAGGAAAACATGGTAGTTTTCAGAACTTTTGGAAAGGTCCTTTCAAGATAGCTACTTTTCATGGCAACAATACTTACATATTGCAGGAGATGGATGGAAAATCATATGCTGGAGGACCCGTCAATGGCAGGTTTTTAAAGCATTACTCTTCCTAAAAATCTGATTGATCATTCATGTCATTGTACATATTCCATTTTACGAGTTTTTCTACTAATAATGACAAGCTAAATTAGCAAGCTTGAGCCCAAGGTGAAGGCCATTAGAGCTTGAGGAGAAAGCTTGGAAATTTCAAAGTTTTTTTGTTTTGGTCAAGAAAATGCATAGCAGCACTGGAACTACTGGTTCTTAGTGTACCATAGGGGCACACTATCCCAAGTGGAGCCACTATTATGACCTAAAAAAAAAATTCAAAACATCATTGTGTTAAGTTTTTCTTTGATCATGATTCAAAATTGGGTTTAGAAGTCAAATTAGGATTTTATTAAGGGTAGGTTGGATTTTTATAATTCAAAGCCCATTCTTAAGTTCAAATAAAGTCTTTTTCAAAGTCCCTTCATGTCAAATATCCATCATTTTCATTTATGGGTCATTTCCTAAAGTTTCAGATCAAAACTGTTAAATTAGCCCAAAAACCCTATTTCCGTAGTGCCACCTGTTGAAAATGTCGTTTTGCACTACGAAAACGCAAATAGTTTCATAGTGCAAACATGAAAAATTGCACTATAGGCACTATGAAAGCACGGATTTGTAATTGTCTTATCAGTTGAGCTAGAAAATGTCAGAAACTGTTGGGAAAGGGTAGGTTAGTGGAATGATGAGTCAGGTAATGATGAAATTCAATGTACTTACCCGTGCTGCAGTCATCATTGTCATTATAGATTATGAATGAGGCATCATTCGGTTATGAGATGACATTTTAAATTTCAAATTTTTTTCTAATTGGTCATTCTCATTTTCCTTTTGCCTCCATTCGAAATGTCTAATGCTTTGGAGTGTTAAACCAAACCTATGAGCGGTTCATACAAAAGTTTTCTACACCAATATTAAAGCAAGGCTGATACAAATTTATCAAGCAAGGCTACGTTTGCATATTTTCAAGCGAGGCTGATACAATATTCAAGCAAGGCTGACTAGTTTTCTGAAAAGCATGGTAGAAGACAAGAAAATACACAGAGGAGGACAATGCTTAAGGCATGAACCTGAAAATATGAGGTCAATAACTGAAGACCCAGCAGTGATGGAGGCATTCAGAAAAGTAGGCTGCTTACGGTTTTGTGAAAATTTGCAGGGATCTCACATACAGGTATCCAAATAATTTTCCATGAATTTTAGTGGAACAAATACTAAGGTTGGGATGCTAAGTATATCTATTACACCAGAGACTATTGATGTTGTTGCAGAGATACCAAGAGGTCAATAATCTTGGTTTAAAAGCTTCAAATTTGATATGGAACAATGCAAAGAGTTCATGAAGCCTAAATACGCAGATATGGACCTTAACAATGCTATTCCTACAGGCTACATCAAAGACACTTATTCAAAACTGCTACTCAACATACATAATTATTTTACATGTGAAGGAAAATATCACAAGGTTTACTCATATCATTTCAAGTTGCTCCTACATTTCACTGGTAAGATTTCACTCGATTTGCATTTTTATCTGCATAGGAGTATTGCAAATATGGCTGATAAGGTGCAAGCGAAGTCTGAAGGGCGTGAAACGTCGTTGTTGCATCATGGTTTAATGAAGTTATTACAAAGGAAAGCCCAGTAGGAAAGGGAAAATTAGAAGACATTCTTCATGCTATTGACATAGAGGAGACACCCATTGTTCAAGCTGAGTTCATTTGGGAAGATGAGCATAAACTGAAGAAGGGAAAGTCTCCGAAAAATCTAGAGTTCACTGGGGAAGATGCAGCTTTCATCTTTCAATCAAGAATGCCTATGACTAGGCATGCTAGGAAAATGAAGGAAGGTATCAAGGAAGCTAAAAAAACCTACTGAGGCACCTAAATCTCCTAAAGAAGTTGTTGATCTCTCATCACCTACAATGAAGCATATAGCCAGCAGAGCAAAGAGGGGAAAAGAAGAAATGATAGAGAAAATAGAGTTTCAACATCTTGAAGAAAAATTGACGTTAGAAAATCAAGAAATTGTTGTGATGAGAAGGAGGGCTAGAAAGCACAATATTGAGAAAGCAAAGTTTAGAAGAATGAAAGAACTGTGGGAAGGAAAAATTGGTTCTATTTCTGAAACTTCAAGTAGTGCAGAGTACTTTTTGAAATGGACAGTTCCGACAATAAAGGAAGCCAAGTTTGTTAGAGTAATAAATACTCACTTGAAAGCTAATAACAGAAAACTTAAAGATCAAATGGAGGACTTGGAGCAGCAGATGAAGTTGATTCAGGATGATTTAAAGATTAGAGGTATTAAAATAACATTCATTGAAGAGCTAATAGCTAAGTCAAGTGAAAATGAAGAAGGAACCTCAAGAAAGCTACAATAACTGTGTTTTTACAGTTAATATGGTTATTAAATGTTGTAGATAGATGTATTTCAATTTTTTGACATATCTACAGTTTTTGTTTTTGAAAAAAATTGACAAAAGTGCCCACTCAGCAGTTTCGTAGCGCAAACAGTGTAAAAAAAGTAGAAAAAGCGCTACGAAACTGCTGTAGCAGCTTTTCTCCTCATTTTACTCATTTTTTGAAAGGATGAAAGGTGATTTAAGGACTGGAATCGACATAGGAGATGTATTAAAGGGTAAATGAAATGGGGACAGTGGAAAGAAGTCAAAAATTTGTAGAATAAGTGTTAAAATGGCAATGTTATAAAAATGCTATGAAACTGCTTTGTTTTCGTAGTACAGTGTATTGCAGCTCATTTGAATAGTTTGAAGATGGTTTTGGACAGCTGGAGCCTATGGAGGAGTTTTGGGATGTATTAAATCAATTTCAAATATCTAAGGACCTCGAAATAAAGAGTACATCATGGTCAGAATATTCAAAGAAAGCATAAGTCTCTATACCTATAAAATAGGGGATTGTTTCCTATTTTCAGGGAGATCAGTAATATAGTCATGAAGAGCTGAATCCATAATCCAAATTAGAATAAGTTAGGATACACTTGGAAATGATGTAAATTTAAATAGATAAGGTTGTTAGAGATAGCTTTAAGCAGTTTGAGTCCTTTTTGGAATAGGAATGTTTAAGTGGATTAGGTGTCTTTTTGTAATAAATTCCATGTCTTATGGTTAGGCAAGGTGTCAGTAGTTAGGAATTCGATGTATCTAGCCTAGAAGAAGATCATATCATGTTGTAAGAGGTCTATTAAAGGCCAAGAGGTCGAATTAGTACAGGTTGGACATTTTTAGCAAAAGACTGTGCTTATTGTAATTGACTGGTTTTCAACTAATACAAAGAGTTTCTACTTAACCAACTTGGGATTCAGAAGGAGTTTTGGTGTGTTCCTATTCTGTTTACATCTCTTATTATCCTATTGCAGTGGTGTTTATCTATATTACTCAGAATTCATCTTTATATGCTCTTAATTCCTATATAAATGAACTGACTGTGTTTTTACAGTTTCATGTGTGTTTATTTCTTGACTAAAACTCTGATATGCCTCAACTTCCATGTTAAGCAGATTCATTGGTTTACTGAAACTATTTTGACTCCATAAGCCCAATGTGTACTTTTTGATGTGATTCTCAACCTATCTCTATCATTTATTTTTTTATTACCCCACATAGAGTTAGCCATCTATACTTTTATTCAAATCATTAACCCTTGAGATAGCCCTCTCAGGCTGAGGAGGCTAAGCCTCAGTGAAAAGATTAGGTTTGAAATAGTTACATGAAGTTGACTGATCAAGCAGCCTATCAGGTCCAATTTTGTGATAACAGTTTCTATGGGTTACCAAGCATGGCTCACTTTGTTTGGATGATAGCATGGAGAATGGAGTTTCTCATGGGGATTGAGGCACCCAACATTTATCATCTCTCATGACTTAAGGAGGCCATTGGACATCATATAACTCTTTCCATATATCTCCCACTTTTTCAAGATGAGAGCTATTTGGTTTATCCACCAAAGGAAAATTTGTATTCTTGGGAGGGGGCATATCCATTGGAGATTTTGCAGTATCCTTGCAGTTGCTTGAGGACAAGCAACATTTTGGAGGGGAGGATTGTAATTTTCCTAAATTAGCTTACAACTAATTGGAATATTAAATTTTTGTTTTGTCACTTAGATAGGTGAATAAGTGGGTAGGGAGACCCATAAATCTCTTTATGAAGAATAAAACCACTTCTCTTGTAAAAGTGGATCATATTTCCAACTCAATAAAGCACCCTAAGGTGTGAACAGGGGCTAGAACATGTGGACTGGGTCAACTTTGACCAATCAACAACGCTGTCATGGAGGAGTGGACATTAATGGAAGGACATCACAATTTTAGATGGATACATATTGCATGGAAGTAGTGTCATTAATGGATGGGGCTTAGGGTTTGGAAGCTCATATATTATAAAAGGAAGAGGATGGCAGCCATATTATTCATCTTGGTATATTTGATATTTTGATATATGGTATGATTATATACATAGCTTTCTTCAGTTGTTTAGCTAAGATTGCATGTGCTGTTTAGCACTGGGTGTTCCTGATCGGGAATCCCACCTCTTCCATTGAGAAGATCTTGGAGGATTTTTCACTATAATTCCACATTCAGGCATTTGGCCAAGCTTTAGTCTCATGTACAATGCAGTTCTATTTAGAGTTGGGTTGTGTTGTAGGGGTGTAGTAATGGAGGAGAGAAATCTCCAATTTCTGAGCTAGTTTTCCATTGGAGGGATCATCCTTTCATCCAGAGGTTTGTGAGGAAGAATTCAAGGCTTCAATTCATATTTTGGCACTAGGCCAAGTAGTATTCATCATCTATAACACAGTTTCTTGCAAGGACTCTGTTATTTTGGAGAGCAGCTGCAACACCCGGTTTATTGTATTATTTGGAGTATTTGGGTTTCCTATGTGGGGATCAACCCTTCATTTAGGAGATCTGTTGGAGGAGGATCAACCATCTTGTATATCAGATCAGCCATCTCCCATCAGTGATTCAGTTGCAGATATTATTCAGCCCTAGGGCCAAATCTGTTATATTTTGTATAGTGTGTATTTCCAGAAACCTTTTCTGGGTTGTCCTAGAATTTTGTTTTCGAGCATGGATCTCTAGCCTTAGCATTTTTGGAGCATTATATCAGCAAAAATATATATTTTTGTATATTTCAGCAACTATTCTCTCTTAGAAAGCACAATTTTTTTCATTCCTGTACTTCATGTATTAACAACATCTTAGATCTAGGTGTATGCTTTCATGGGAGGCTTGTTTGCCCAACGTGAGTGATCTTTTCCTAAATATATTGTACCTATTTTTCTGTTATATTCATAATGGAATGGATCTACTATTGTATCATTCTTTGATCTATTTATATTTCTACATAATTCCAGTTTATGCACTTCATTGTTGCTTTCCCCATTTGGGAATATTACATATGCAGATTGTGGTCGGGTGGAGAGACAATTTGAGGTGGATGATTTGGTCTATCTCCATATTCAACCTTACATGAAGTCTACTCTAAAGGAGAAGAGGGCTAATAAGCTTAAGCCTCGTTTCTAAGGGCCATACAGGGTGATCCGCCGTGTTGGGGAAGTAGCATATGAGTTGGAGCTCCCCATTGGGAGTAAGATCCACAATATTTTTCATGTCTCATGCCTCAAGAAGGCTATTGGATAGCTTGCAGTTTCCACGATGGAGCTCCCACCTATTGATGATGAGGGCCATCTGGTTTTACAACTGGAAGCTATATTGGATACTCGGGAGAGGCAGCTAAGAAATTAGGTGATCAAAGAATATCTGGCTTGATGGAGGAACCTTTCAGATGAGGATGCCACTTGGGAAGGAGAGAATATTTTGCAATAGCCATTATTGCAGTTACTTGAGGAAAAACAACATTTGAGAGGGGAGGATTGTAATATTCCTAGTTATCTTTTAGCTAGTTAGAATATTAAATTTTGTTTTTGTCAACAAGTTAGATGAATAAGAGGGTAGAGGAACCCATAAATCCCTTTAGTAGGAATAAAACCACTTATTAATGTGAATGTGGATCAATGCATCTAGATAGGACCAAAATGAATAAGGCACTCCTTGGTGTGAATGTGGGTTAGTGCGTGTGGAATAGGTCAATTTGACCAAATCAACAACGCAGTCATGGAGGTAGTGGAGGTTTAGTGGCCATGGGGGTAGCATCATTATTGTGTGGGGCCAAGGGGGTGAGGGGTCACAAACATATAAGGAAGAGGATGGCAGCCATAGAAATAATTCTGAATATTGTTTATGAATTTTCTTTTATGACTTTCTGCATGCTTCAGCTATTTAGTGAAGTCTGCTATGCTTTTTAGCACACGGGTGTTTCCGAGCGAAAATCCCACCCTTATCCTCGGGGGACTTCAAGTGACCACTTAGGAAAGGTTCTTGAGCTGCATTTCATCACCAAGCATGAGGCCAATCTTCATCCCCTATCAACAACGTAGCCTCCTTCAGGAATTTCACAATCCAGGAGGGCATATCTATTGGAGGAGCAATAACCCAAGTTTCTAAGCTTGGAATCCAGTGAGGGGAGCAACCCTTCATCCAAGAAGTTTATTGGGAGGAGTAGTAGTAGTTTTATCATCATTTCATCCACCTCCCAACAATCTTCCAGTTGCAGTGCGTAAATCTTCCCTAGGGTTGCATTTTTCACTATTTTCATTTCTGAAAACCCTTTCTGGGTTATCTTAGAATAGTGCTAGAAATCTGAGATCTTTGATCCCAGCAATTTATGAGCACACAATTAGAAAATATACGCATTCCTAGTTTCCAACAACAATATTTTCCAGCAAGACTATGTAGTGGCAACATTCCAGTAGTTGTTGTTGTAAGGTCCCCATAATTTGTTAGATTGGCAAGACCAAATATACAAGGGTAACATCAAACTAGTCTTTGGAGTCCTAGGACCTAGCCTTCCTGGACTAAGAGAGGGCTCTCTCTATACTTATGTGAAAGATGTAATCTTTGTATGATTTTAGGGTTTTTATTTTAGGCTAGTTATTAGGTTTAGAGTTTGTTTGTTTGTTTGGTTGGTTGGATAGGTTGTCAAGGAAAATAGGTAGAGTAGAGAGAATCAATCCATTGGGCTATGGAGTCTGCAAAGGTTTTGAGGAGTGAAAAAATAAGTCAAGGGTGTTTCATAGAGAAATTTAACAAGGCCAAATGGATCTAAGTAGGTTTTGTGTGGGTGAAATGAACATAGAGTTGTGAATACAGAAAGTTAAGGGGCAATCAAGGGTCCTTTAACATACCATGAACAAGGAAAAATATTTCAGTATGATAGTATAACAAAACTTTGAAGAGCAATAAAGGATTCTTCAATCAAACATTACTAAGCAGAACTCAAGCAACAGATAAGTAATATTAGAGAGTAGTTAAGGATTCTTTGAAACTTACTTGCAAAAAAATAGACTTTTAACATAACATTTTAGTAAAAACCAAGGAGCATTTAAGAATTCTTTGGCTAAACTTCAAGGAGGAAAACATAGAAATTAAAAGAGGCAGGCAGAAGTAGGGTGCCAAAAAAGAAAGTCCTATTCTCTATTTCTGTCTTTTGATCAAGGAAAACATAAAAATAATGAATCACTAAAAGAAACAAAGACAAAAGTGGAATACATCACCATCTAACCAAGCTTTATGAATCATAAGAGTGTGCTCAATCCATGGATGCACAGTCCAAAGCCATCACAAGTTACCAAAAACCAATTTGACCAATAAACTCCAAGTCTATCTCATATTATGCTGAACAAATATCCAACATGTACAAAGAGGCCTCAATGCTATATTTAACAAGAAAAGAGGACCAAAACCCTAACTAGGGCTTGAAAATGTCACAAATACTCATAAATACCATTTATGTCCAAAGAGACCATGCAAGGCCCAAGGCATAAAATATCTAATGAAATAAATGAAAAATAACTTCTAACACATAATTTTGGAGTGATTTGCCCAAAATTCCACAAAACATCCATTTTCCATATTGAGTGTTTTTTATTGACTTTTGCGCACAAGGGCGCAACGCCTGCACGGGAAAACTCGGTCACCTTGCAGCTAAATTTTGAAGGCCTTCCTAATGTTGGAATGAGCTCCGTGATGGCTTGTTGGAAAGCCTGTCAAGTCTACTTTAAAAAACGGCCCTTTGGTTTCTCATTGGACTCCATTAACATGTTCAAAAACCAAAACTCCCAAGGCTGCAAAGGGCGCAGCGCCAGCCCTGAAAACATGGCAGAAAGGTGAAATTTTTCATGTTTTTGGGCCTTTTTGAGGACAAAAACTGCTCTAAATGATTTGAAATTGTGTGTGCATGATGCCCTTTGCCTAAGGATTCCAAAAATGTAGAGTTTTCCTCCAATGGATTCCATGAGAAAAAGCGCAGTGCCCTTGGCCCTCAAAATCAGTCAAAAACCAAAAATGTCAAAAACTTGCCAAAATTTGTAAACATCTCCCTCATGGTGTTTGGGATTCCTATAAAGAAGAATTAGATAGGATTTAGAGGCTTTCTTGGTATTTTTCCTCCTTGAGTGTGTTATCACCCAAAATTTTTAGCACATCATTGTGACAAGGTTACAAAATTGAATGAGTCAAAATAGGGTTGTAGGATTCATTTTTAAGTTTGGTCAAGGGAAATGTTAATTTTTTATAGTTTGAGTTTACCCTTAGGACCAAATACACTCATTTTTAAACTCCTTCAAGTCAAATAATTCATCATTTTCCAAATTGTTTTGAGCCAAAACTTCCTAATAAGCCAATAATCGCTGTTTTCATAGTGAATTCAGTGTAAAAAAGGTAGAAAGCGCTACGAAACTGCTGAAATCTATGAAGCAAAAACCCTGTTTTCTGGTTTTGAGAAGTCAACTTCAAAGGAGATTTTTGAGCAAAAAAAATGGTATTTTAAGAAACTGATAGAGGTTATTTTCAAAAATATAGCATATAATCATAACCTCTCTCACTTTTCTCATAGGTGTTATCAGTTTGGAGATACAAGGCTTTCTTTGAAGCCCTATTTTCAGAAAACAGAGTTTTCCTGTTTTAAACATGTTGTTCAAAGGCAGTTTCTGGACATCAAGAGATGTGTTTCAAAAAACCAAGAGAGGTTTTTATTCAAGACATAATGGCCTACAAAATTTTCCTTCAGTTTCTCAAACTACATCATATATTAGGAGATATAGGCTCTATCCCAAGACCTATTTTTCAAGAAGAAAATAGGAGAAATTTGCAAGAGATGCCTCAAGAAAGCTAGAATGAAGTAGGTTTACAGTTTGTATGAATTGTAAATATTGAAGAAAGGTTATGTTTTGAGTTTTGGAGGCAAACATGGTTTAAAATTTGGAAATTTTTTGACAAAAATGCTCAGTCAACAGTTTTGTAGTGCAGACAGTGTAAAAAGAGAGAAAAGCGCTACGAAATTGCTGTAGCAGCTTTTCTTGCTCTTTTTTATACAATTTTGAAGGGTAAGAGAATGAATCAAGAAATGAAATTGCTAGGGAGGATGTGTTAAAATGCAATTAAGATAATTTTGGAATAAAGAAGTCAAATATTTGAAGAAAATAGGGTTAAAAGGCAACGCTACGAAAGGCACTACGAAACTGCTGTGTTTTCGTAGCGCAGTGTATTGTAGCTCATTTGAACAGTTTGAAAATGGTTTTGGACAACTAGAGCCTAGGGAGGAGTTTTGGAACGTGTTAATTAAACTTCCAATAGTTAAGGACCATGAAATAAGGATTACTTGATGGTCATAATGTTCCAAGAATGCAAAGGACCCTATGCCTAAAAAACAAGGGACAATTTCCTATTTTGATGGAGGTCAGCAATATTGTCATGAAGAGTTTGAATCTTATTTGTAATAGGACTGTTTAGTAGATTAGCTATATTTTTGTAATAAATCCCATGTCTTATGGTTATTCAAGGTGTCAAGAGTCAGGAATTCGATGTATCTATCCTAAGATGAGATCATATGATGTGGAATTAGAAGAATTGTCTATTAAAGACTAAGAAGTCGAATTAGTCAGGGGTTGGACATTTTTAGCAAAAAATTGTGCTTATTGTAATTGACTGGTTTTAAGCTAATACAGAGATTTCTACTTAGCCAACTTGGGATTCAAAAGGAGTTCTAGTGTGCTCTTGTTCTAATTGCATCTTTTATTATCGTATTGCAGTGGTGTTTGTCTATGTTACTCAGAATTCATCTTTGATGCTCTGACTTCCTATATGGATAAATTGACTGTGTTTCTTACAGTTTCACATGTGTATCTATTGACTAGAAATCTGATATGCCTCAACTTCCACGTTAAGTAGTTTTATTGGTTTAATGGAACTATTTTGACCCCATAAGCCCAATGTGCACTTGCTGATGTGATTTTCAACCTACATTTATCATCTATCTAATTATTACCCGACATAGAGTTAGCCATCTATATTTTTATAAAAATTCATTAACCCTTTGAGAGAGCCCTCTAAAGTTGAGGAGGCTAAGCCTCAATCAAAATATTAGTTTGAAATAGTTACATGAGATTGATTTTATTATCAGCCTATTCGGTCCAATTTTGTGATAACATTTTGGTGCGTCTTCCGGGAGCAAAGGTATAAATTTTCCCTGGGAAGAATGACAAAGTTTCAGTTCTAAGGTCTACGAGCAGTAGACACTTAGGCACATATTAGCTGTATTTCTACTTTGGTGACTCCACACATCAAATAATCGATTGGAAGGTGACTCCACTTCTTGAATATCAGTAGCTTGATGAAGTTTCAAGATGAATTCCATTGCAAGAATAAATGCCAGCTATGCACCTATGAATCAGTCTCACATCACTGGTTTTCCAAATCCTATGCCAAAGGTTGAATGGTTAACTGATCTTCCTATATTAAAATATGAAAATAAAGACAATGCTGCTCTTCATTTGGTTAGATTCCATATGCATGTACACAGTCTTAAGGTTCAATTCCCTGAGGATTGTCTCATGAAGATGTTTTTGGCCACTTTAGAAGGAAAAGCATGGTCTTGGTATGAAAGCTTTCCAAATGGTTCATTATATTCTCTTGCTGATTTCCATGTTGAATTTTATGAGATGTATGAAGAGTTTCATCCCTCCTTATTTCTGGTTAAAGACTGTTGTAAACACTGTGTGAGTTTTATTTAATATTTGGAGAATTGTTATGAAGATGACGAGTTCATGGATGAGGAAATTTTAGAGGCCCTTCATGACAATCCCTTTCATCACCAAGAAGAAAGGATATCTTCTCTCTTGGATGAAAATGAAAACCAACAGGAGTTTATTATGATAATCATGTTACATCCTTTGAGTTTGATGAAAAGTTGCAGCAGACTTGTTAGTCTTTTGATCATCGGGAGTATGAGAATCATTTAAAATAGCAAGAGGAAATATTGGAAAATGCTTGCTACAATCCTCAGGTACAGGAAAAATTTGATTCAATCATGTCATTTCTTGCATCATCCTACATCAAATGATGATCACACTAACGAAGAAGTAGGTGAAATTTTTTCTTTATCCTTGTCTTCTAATATGAAATCATTTGAGTGCAAGTCAGAAGTTAAGATTCAATTTGTGGATGAATTTGCTAAGAACCATGAAAATATATTGAAGTTTTAGAAGATAAATTAAATCTCATAATATTCATGATCAAGATCAATCTTTTCAAATGATTTTTATGCCAAAAAACAAAGAGAGGGTGCTACCACATTTCTCCTTTGATTTTGAGGAAGAATACACTGTTTTTGAAAATCAGTTTGAAAAGCAGTTTGAGAGCACACAATTGAAGTATTATGTGGTTGATCAAAGCATGGATGAGATGTCCAAAGTTTCAGAATGTCACGAGAAGCATCAAACAGATCATGTCTTCTTTGATCCTATAACTGACTACATGGAAAGGTTCTACAATCCAGATTTCCAGTTATATTTTCATTATGAAGATCAGATGCATCTTATCGTCCCTTGGTCATTGCAGTATATTGTTTGTTTTTGGTTCAAGTGCAGTCAAGAAATTCAAGTATCAGATCAGATCAATGACTAGCTTCATTGGAAGTTTCATGTTGCTTGAGTTAAAAATGGAGATTGTAGCTGATACGGTAGGTAGGAGTGTGTGAATAAGCTCAAAGTTGACTGAGCATCCTTTTAGTAGGTACATATTTTTTTCTTCTATTGTGATCATCAAGCCTGAACCCAAGGTGAAGGCCATAGGAGTTTGAAGAAGATTTGGCAAAATTTCAGAGTTTTTATTTCCAAGAAGATGGATGGCACTGGAACTACTGGTTCTTAGTGTACCACAGGGGCACACTATCCCAAGTGGAGCCACTGTTATCACCCAAAATTTTTATCACATCATTGTGACAAGGTTAAAAAATTGAATGAGTCAAAATAGGGTTGTAGGATTCATTTTTAAGTTTGGTCAAGGGAAATGTTAAATTTTTATAGTTTGAGTTTACCCTTAGGCCAAAATACACTCATTTTTAAACTCCTTCAAGTCAAATCATTCATCATTTTCCAAAATTTTTTGAGCCAAAACTACCTAATAAGCCAATAATCCCTGTTTTCATAGCGAATTCAGTGTAAGAAGGGTAGAAAGCGCTACGAAACTGCTGAAAGCTATGAAGCAAAAACCTTGTTTTCTGGTTTTGAGCAGTCAACTTCAAAGGAGGTTTTTGCACAAACAAAATGGTATTTTAAGAAACTGAGAGAGGTTTATTTAAAAAATATAGCCAATAACAATAAACTCTCTCACTTTTCTCACAGGTGTTATCCGTTGGGGGATACAATTCTTTCTTTGAAGCCCTATGTTCAAAAAATAGAGTTTTCCTGTTTTAAACATGTTTTTCAAAGGCAGTTTCTGGACAACAGGAGATGTGTTTCAAAAAACCAAGAGAGGTTTTTATTGAAGAAATAATGGCCTAAAAAAAATCCTTCAGTTTCTCAAACTACATCATAGATGAGGATATATAGGCTCTGTCCCAAGACCTATTTTTTAGGAAGAAAACAGGAGAAATCTACAAGAAATTCCTCAAGAAAGCTAGAATGAAGTAGGTTTACAGTTTGTATGAATTGTAAATACTGAAGAAAGGTTATGTTTTGAGTTTTGGAGGCAAACATGGTTTAAAATTTGGAAAATTTTTGACAAAACTGCTCACTCAGCAGTTTCGTTGCGCAGACAGTGTAAAAAGAGAGAAAAGCGCTACGAAACTGCTGCAGCAACTTTTCTTGCTCTTTTTTATAAAATTTTGAAGGGTAAGATAATGAATCAATAAATGAAATTTCTAGGGAGGATGTTAAAAGGAAATTAAGATAATTTTGGAAGAAAGAAGTCAAAAATTTGAAGAAAAAAGGGTTAAAAGGTAGCGCTACGAAAGGCGCTACGAAATTGTTGTGTTTTTGTTTCGTAGCGCAGTGTATTGCTGCTCATTTGAACAATTTGAAAATGGTTTTGGATAGCTGGAGCCTAGGGAGGAGTTTTGGAATGTGTTAATTAAACTTCCAATAGTTAAGGACCACGAAATAAGGATTACTTGATGGTCATAATGTTCCAAGAATGCAAAGGACCCTATGCCTAAAAAACAGGGGACAATTTCCTATTTTGATGGAGGGCAGCAATATGGTCATGAAGAGTTGAAGCCTATCATTTAGATTTGACCATGTTTTGATACACTTGGAAAATGATGTAATTTAATTCAGATAAGGTTGTTATGTATAGTGACAAGGAGTTTGAATCCTATTTGTAATTGGATTGTTTAGTAGATTAGCTGTCTTGTTGTAATAAATCCCATGTCTTATGGTTATGAAAGGTGTTAAGAGTCATGAATTCGATGTATCTAGCCTAAGATGAGATCATATGATGTGGAAAATTTTATATTAAAGACTAAGAAGTCGAATTAGTCAGGGGTTAGACATTTTTAGCAAAAAACTGTGCTTATTGTAATTGATTGGTTTTAAGATAATACAGAGATTTCTACTTAGCCAACTTGGGATTTAGAAGGAGTTCTAGTGTGTTCTTGTTATAATTGCATATTTTATTATCCTATTGCAGTGGTGTTTGTCTATGTTACTTAGAATTCATCTTTGATGCTCTGACTTCCTATATGGATAAACAGACTGTGCTTCTTACAGTTTCACATGTGTATCTCTTGACTAGAACTCTGATATGTCTCAACTTCCACGTTAAGTAGGTTTATTGGTTTGTTGAAACTATTTTGACTCCATAAGCCCAATGTGTACTTGCTGATGTGATTTTCAACCTATATTTATCATCTATCTAATTAATACCCCACATAGAGTTAGCCATCTATATTTTTATCAAAAATCATTAACCCTTTGAGAGAGCCCTCTCAGGTTGAGGAGGCTAAGCCTAAATCAAAAGATTGGTTTGAAACAGATACATGACATTGATTTAATTAGCAGCCTATCAAGTCTAATTTTGTGATAACAGAGTGTTTGAATTTTGGCAAGGGCTCTTTTGAGCTTGGCCCTTGCAATTTGATTTATCAAGGCATAGTGTTTGGCCATATTTTTTTGAAGGCCAAGGTATCTTTATGTCTTTGCTAGTTGATCTTCCAAGTGTGTGTTAGCCCTCTCTAACCAAGGCTCTCGATCATACTCAATCTCCATGGAAAGCAACTCACTTGGAGTGAGATGCTCTGCTAATACTATTTCTTGCTCCTTCTCCTTGGCCAAGGCCTTCCTCAAGCCCATTGCTCTTGGCCTTCTTCTAGATAGCTGCCCTTCTTCATATTCTCTCTCATAAAAAGCACCCACGACTTCATCAAGTCTAACCTTGGTCCTTTCAGCCTCTTTCTAGCCTCTGATTTATCTAACCTCATAAATGGATTTTTGTGCCTCCAAATGTTTGTTTTCGGTCTCATAATAGTGGATGACATTCCTGGCCCTAGCTAGGTTGGATTGCAAATCCTTGATTTGGGCATCCTTACCCTTGAGCGGCATTCTTGAGACCCTTGCCTCATTCTCATCATCACTGTCAACATGAATGATTTCAAATTCCCACTCAGTCTCATGTTGATCTTCTTCTTCTTCCTTCATGAACTTCTCTTTGCCTTTGTCCATCTTCTTGATTGAAGTGGAAGGCATGGCCCCTTGCCTTTTAGAGGCAGCAAACACATGCATGCTGCCACTTTGATAAGTCAAAGAAAAAGGTTCAATTTTGCTCATTTTGGTGCCTTCACCATTGCTGCCATCATGACTGTCATTATCACTAATATCCTTACTACCCTCTTGGCTCTTATGGCTGCTCTCATGGATGATTTCATCTTTCTCCATGCTCTTTGCTTCATCATTGATTTCTGCACTGTCATTATCTTCACTCTTTTCCTCTGCCTCACTGATATTTGTTTCACTGATATCAGCTTCAATTTATTCTTCTTCACTTCTTTTGGCATATTCATTTTGTTCACTGACTTGTGGGCTGTCATCATTACTGATATTGGCATCATCTACATCAGCCTCATCATTTTCCTCATCTTTATTGACATCTACCTCCATGTATTCTTAGCCACTTTCTTCATTTGTGTCCTCACTGCCTTCTGCATTTCCCTCATCTTCTTCACTGGATGACATTTCTTTGCTTGACTCCTCACCGTTTTCCTCTTGATTTCCAACATCATCACTGCCTTCAGTTTCCATGCTTTCTGCCTCATCACTGAACTCTTCCTCTTCATTTGCTTCTACTTCATTGCTTCATTGATCATTACCCTCTCCTTCATGATCACTTGATTTCTCACTATCACTTCCCTCATTTTCTGATGCATCGGAAGAGGGTGAAGGAATATGTGTATATGGTGAAGCATGCTCATTAGGAGATGAAGGAGGAGTAAGGACAAGAGGATGAGATGATGAGGGCTGAGGATGCAGTTGTGGGTTTGTGAACACTTCATGGGAAATGAAAACCTCCCATGGAATACCATTTTGTTGCAATTGATGAATCAAAACCATTTTGATGAGGGAGTGGTGAAAGAGGCTCTGCATTTGCTGTGAAGGGTCTCTCTTTTGTACAATATAAGACATCTTGTCAATAGTCGACCTATATAGATAGTAAGGTAGGTGTAGCATCTTAACCCTAGTAAAGTGCATGAGCAACCTAATGTGACAGGAATAAAGCCTAGAAAACCTTCCCTCACATGTGAAGTATTTCATAATGACCCTCATCATGGGTGCATACCTCTCAAGAAAATGTGAAAAAGGAAATATAGATTTATTGTAGTCTTTGTATCTGGGTTTGAGGAATGGCTCATAGTGGCTTATGTCTAAATTGGCCTGTTTGAACCACTTTTCACCAACACTAGGTATCCCAGTGGAAATAGCAATGGCATATGATGACAACTGAGCATTTATCCCTGCAATATTGACTTGTTTCTCATGTAGGCTAAGGATGAAGAGCCTAGTCAGCTCAGGGTGACTTTGTACCTGTTGCACTCTTTCACAAAAATGAAAACATCCCACATTTTGGAAAAATGTGACAGTCATAGGTGAGGAATTAAGTTCCATTTTGTTTTGAGGTTCAAACCTATTAATCCTCCCACCTCTTTTTTGATGCCTTCTTGGCACTTGGCCTTCCCCTTCACTAGCACTATCTCCTTCTCTTGACATTTTGATCATTATTTCTTTTGAAACCCTAGCTCTGCTTATGAAAATGATATGAAAAAGGAATTGGAATGGTGGTGAAAGGGAATCCATTTAGAAAGTGAGTGAGATGGATGAGTGAAGGCAAAGGTATATGACTGTGAATGAGAGGTAAAGGAAGACAAACTTGATGACCACCCCTACTGATTTGAAAAAGCTCTGCTTGGACACACCTTGTACTTATGTCAATTTTTGAAATGAGAGAGAGTGATGTAAGGTCAAACTCCTTGCAGTTGTAAGAGATAGAGCTATTATGCTTTGATGGATGACCAATTTCAAATAAAATGTAACCACACTACTTTACCCCTGTTTTGACTGACATTCCCTTGTTTACAGATGATGGAGACTTAATTAGGGTTTTTAGCATGAAAATTAGGTCTTCAATTAGGGTTTCCAATTCTTTAAAAACCATCAAATTCTTTGAGGGGAGTTTAGGACGTCCACTTACCAATTAGAGTTGCTTTAGAAACCTTTGATGGTAGCTTGGAGGTGTTTTTGAGCTAACTTGAGGTTTTGCAGGTGCAGGTGGCCCTCCTGGACAAACGCGCAATGCACCAGTGAACGGGCTGTCGGGTCGACCAAACACGCAGTGTGTGAATGTGGTGTCAGGTTGGGCTGTACGCGTAGCGCTCGAGTGCACGGGGTGTCGGGTCGGGTTGCACGCAGCGCTGTGTGTCGGGCGCGTAGCACCAGAGTTTTTCTGTTGGGCCTGTAGAGTCAGCCGGGTGAATGCGCAATGCGTTTCTAGGCACACAACATGTGTTTCTAGGAACACAACATAGAATGAAAATGCACAAGGAAAACACCTAGTCGCGCAACGCACGACTCCAGGCGTGCAATGCCATCCTGAATGCACAACACCGGGTAAAATTGCTCGGTGTTGCCTTAGAGAATTCACAATTTTTCTCTTTAACTATTCTGATGATATTGTAAGTGCATAATGAGCTATATGAGGAATGAAATGAACTTTTATAGGCTTTAAGGGTTTAAATTTATCTTTGCAAACCCTCTTTCTAACGTTTTTAGCCTTTGTCACTCTTTTCACTAATGTTCCTTTGACCTTTTGTTGTAGGTGACCAAAGTACTAATTTGGACTTTGCTTTTGCTTTTCTTACCAAATCTTTTGTCATTTTTGGTTTGCAGGTGACTTCAAAGGATAAATTTGATTCTCTGTTGCTTCCATCATGCATTTCAACTCAACCCTTACCTTTTATTACTGACCTTTTCACACGGTTTTCTCCTATAGGTGATTAGATGATGAACTTGACCTTCTTTAATCTTGGGGGCTTGATATGTTTGCTTTTGACACCTTAGAGACTAAAAACACAAGGCAACACCATCACAACACTCCTTTGACATTCATTATGGAATTCGAAAAATGCCCTTTACCTTCTTTGGCCACTTCTGATTTGTAGGTGCCTAAAATGATAATTTAAACCTTGCTCACTGATACTCTTCACCTCGTTCTACAGAGTTTGTTTGAGTCACAAGATTGATTTTATTTGGCTTGTTGATATCCTTTTAACACTTCTGATGACAGGTGACTATGAGAAACCTGAAATGGCTTTTCCCTATGAACCTTGAAGCATGCTAACTTTACCCTTGACAACCTTAGGAACTTAAACAAAAATAAGTATTTCCAAAAATTTTCTTATTCTTACCTTGGAGCTCAAAGTATATTGTGCTTAGCAGGTGACTGAAAACCTTGGATTCACCTTTCTCATTGATCCTCAGCATGATAAACTAACTTTTGACAAACTCTGGGATGTCACACACAACAATCTCTTCAAATATTCTTTCTACTGTCATCATGGAGGCCTAACATCTTCATTTTACCTATTTTTACTATCTTCCCAAAACCCTAGGTTCCTGGGATGCTTGAGAACAATTATCAGTGTTGTCTTCTAAGTTCTCTATAGCCCTTTCAAGTTCATTCATTTCTATCCAGTTCACCTCACCTTTTTCTCTGTATCATCCATAATTTGTGAAAAAACTTCTCTTCATGTCTGATTTTCTTGGTGTGCCTCCTTCATGTGATTTGCTGCACTGGATCCTTGCTTGTGTAATATCCCAAAAGGGAATCATGCAACAATATTAAACAATATTGCTTAGAAAATAATGCAATTCAGCAAAGTAAGAGAAGAAGGCCAATATAGAGGCTCAAAAATAACATTTACATCATCAAATTAAAGATATTGAAGCCCATGTGTTATAAAACATAAAATAGAAGACTTTACATGAAGAAAACCCTAAAAAATGAGGGTTGCAACCATATATTTGACTGAACAAGCTTGACAGTGTTATTTTATTGGCTGATAAAAGATGTAGATTAAACTTCAGATCTAGAGAAGATCTGTGTACAAAAGGTTAGATCTATATCAGATCTGTACACTAGATAGGCTCCTCTACAAATGCCCCTTGGGGTTTTTAGTAAAAAGTGAGGTACATGGAGTAGATATGAGATCTTATGCAACAGATCTATAGAATGATTCAAAAATTCTAAAGCAAATACAACAGTATTCAGATCATATGTGAATATGACATGGATTAGATCTGAAATCCATAGATCACCACAGTGAAGGGCAGAACCCCAACACTAGAGATATCTCCTCCAAAAGTGTGCCAAAACACCCTGCAACTGTACACTTGCAAATAATGTGGTACTGGAAGGAAAAATGAGATGTATGCTCTATAACATATGTGGCATCAAGCCAAGATCTGAAATCAGTCCTCCAATCATCCAATACTCTCTTTCCAGGGGGATAGAAGACTTTCCCATTGAAAAGAGGCTCTAGAATGGCCTAGATCTGAGTAGATTTAGCCTCCACTTTCTGTAGCTGACAAAGAAAACCAAACCCTCAACAGGATTTGCGTTGTAGTTGGAAGAAGATCTTGGCAAAATTCCTGATAGTGGACAAGAAATTCAAGAATCCTCCAAGAGCTACTCAAGGAAGGAGGTGGGATTCCCGATTAGCAACACCCAGTGCTAAACAACACTATTATTTGCTAAACAGCCAAGAGAATAAGAAATGTCTAAACAAACAAAATCTTCATAAATATGATAATCATTAACAACCTTCTCATGCTGTCCCCCTCTTCCCTTTATAAGGTAGAGATCTTGCAACACCCTAAACCATCTCAATGATTTAGCTTCTTTCACATGTGCCACCTCCAACTAAGACTACGTTGTGCGTCAATGAGGATCACTTCTTCTAAACAATGCTGCTGATTTGGTCATGGTTGACGCAGTCAAATGATTCAATCCCTTTCACACATAAGGCTGTTTATTTAGATAGCCGAGATTTAGCCTTGTTCACATGGGGCATTGATTTATTCATTGTTTTAGGAGTTTTTATTGTCCTCCTTTGCACATTTATTCATGAAATAGGAAAATGAAACAAAATTGTATATTCCCATTAGCTTGAGATAATTGGGAATATTACAGTCCTCCCCTCCAAAATGTTGATTTTCCTCAAGCAACTAATAAGGTGAGTGCTACAACAGTTCTCCTCCTCCATTGGTGACACCATCATGAGTTAAGCTTTCTTCATAAGCTAAGTGTTCACCAATCCAACCCTCCATGAATTGTTCCTCCAAAGTCATTATGAGATGTACATAGTCCATCCCACAAGGAGTCAAGAAATCAAATGAAACAAACATGGCTAAACCAATACTCTCCCTGAAACATGTAGCGTAAGGCACATAGAGAGTCTCCATCCCATGTGGTACATACAAGCTTCCCATCCTCCCTCCATACAAACCCATAAAAAGTAAAAGTATGTCATCCATGTATGGAAGCAAAAATACATATACAAAAACATAAATTTGAGCATGAGGAGGTGGGTCATAGTCCCACATATGATACCAGCATAGTGCATCTCCTACCTGCATCATATCAAGGTATGGTAAGTGGTTTCACCATCACTTACTTGCTGCACATGTCATCTCACTATGGCTGAAAGTGTGAGATATGTTTGGTGCCTTTGGGAAGCACCCATCATGATGAAAAATCTCCCTTTGCACATCAAGGGAGTGGCCAACTTCAGAAATTTGTATGGCCCATTGTTTGCCATGAGATTTAGATGATGTATTAATCCTTCTTGGAGCCATGGCCTGCATAAACATGGTGAAAGTATATGTACAATTAGAAAATAAAACATGCTTTACATGATCAGATTCTTCACCAAAAATACTCCTCATACAAATGGAGTGGTGCATGGATCTTTCTCCTCTTTCAAAAGAAGGAAGAGATGGCTGAAGTAACCCCTTCATGGAGTCATGTTGCTGCCCCAACTCCACATAGTTCATGCATCCTTGAAAATGTTGATTTAGTTCTTCTTTCAAGCCTTTCCAATCAAAGATCCTCATGATGATGTTGTAGATCCTCTTGGAATATATGTGGCTGAGATAAAACTCTTTGTAGGCCCTTTGTAGCAACTTCTCCTTGAGATTAGAAGCTCTAGACAAGAAGATGCTACCATGATGATAGATGAATCCTTCATGGACTATATAGCCCTCTTCATGCAGCTAGTCATCAAGTATCATACAAGTGTGTAGATCTTTGGAATAATCCACCAACAGTTGGGATTTCCAATATAGATCTAAACTGCTCAACAATGACAACGCTGATGGTGTATCAAAAAAAATGTATGTCATGTTGTTGATATCCTCCTTGACATCTCCCATGCCAAAGATGTGTGTTGGAAGGCCATTCCTTCCATTCTCCTCCTCCCACAATGCAGATCCAAAAATGAGAGTGGGTGATGATGATAATGGAAGAAGATCTCCCTCCTTCTTGAGCTTACCCAAGTCTCCCAGCATTGTAGCTTTTCCTTCAAGTGCTCCAATCCCTCCTGGATCCAAGCTTGGAGCAGCATGTTGTGAGTTCTTCCCCACCAAATCTGAATTAGGTAGCCTCCCACGTGGTTTACCACTAGATAAGAGTGTCCCATGCAGAAATATCATGAACATAATAGATGGGACTGTAAGGTCCTTACTTCCACTGCGCAAATCCATCTTTGTTTTTTCTGTGGAAGTGTTTTGTGAGGGTTAAGTATGCATGCCTTTGATCATTTGAGGTTCAGCACTCTTCTTGTCCACCTATTCCATTCTGACTTTCCCCAATGTAATCAACCATTGGACACCCAAAATCACATTGGTGTCTGATATGTCAACTACAAAGAAGTGATCAACCAAGGTGTAGGTACCCATGGTGACTGAAAGTGATGGGACATAATGCATGCATTGCATTGTTCTATCTCCTGGGACCAAAATAGAGAATCCCTCAAAAGTATTAGTGGGTATTTCCCTCCTTTGTACAAGATGAGCATCAATGAAGTTGTGAGTTTCCCCACTATCAATCAACATAGAAACCCTTTGATTCAAGATTTAACCTTGAACTCTTAAGGTTAAGTACTAAGGTACTCCCCTCAAATATGCAAGAGTTCCCCCAATAGGAGCAAAGGCTCCATTAAAATCTTCTGATGGTTTTGGATCTCCTCCATCATTGTCAGTACTGCGACCCCTTCTTGGTTCATCTTCTTCTTCCTCCTCAATATCTGAGAAGACCTCTATGTAATGTGATTTTCCAACAACACATCTATGCCCTGGTGCCCATGATTCTTGGAAAGTGAAGCATAACTTCTTCTTCCTTAGATCTCTTCAGAATTCATCATCAAGAGGATTCTTGTATGAGCTCTCCTTTGAAGGAGAATCTTTCTCTTCCTTTCCTTTAGGAGGAAAAGAGGGCTTGTGTTGAAATTTTTCCTTTTCTTTTGGCAAGGCATCTTGAAGGTCTCTAGCCCTCTCAATGGAATCATGCAAGGTAGTGGGCTTGGTAGATTTTACCAACCCATGAAGAGGTTCATATAGACCATCGATGAACATGTACACCGTTCTCGCTGTAGACAAGTCAGGAACCATAACAGATAATCTCAAAAAATCAGAAATATAAGACTCTATATTACCTGATTGATTCAAGTTTGCAAGGCTCATGAAAGGTGCCTCTGGATATCTTCTGTAAAATCTCTCCACCACCCTTCTAGTGAACTCATAATAAGCAGTCACATTGGCATGACCCAATGTAGACAAGCCATAGAACCACCAGTCATGTGCTTCACCTTCAAAGTGCAGCGCTGCAATCTTGATAGCTTCCTTCTCAGGGACCTTGTTCAATTGAAAGTAGATGTCAAGTTTTTCTACCCATGCCTTGGCAGAACACTTGGATGACCCATCAAAATTGGGTAGAAAGAATCTTCCCATAGAGTGATGTCGATCATGATTCTGAGTGAATTTTCCATCTCTATGTTGATGCCTTGGTATTATTTTTTCCTTTAGGTGATAGAACTATTGAAAACTCAAGTGATCTTTGAATCTTTTATTTTGAGACTCATACTCTTCAAAATAGTCTTCAAGGGATTCTTTCACTTGAAACCCTTCATTTCCCATAGCCAAAAAGGTAGGCATTGTAGAGCATTGGGAAATCTGTGGTTGGGGCACTGGTTGATCATTCCAGTGATGAGACATGCTAGAGCTTTCTCCAAGATGGAATCTCTTAGGAGACTCTTTGACTCTATCCATTCTCATCTCTTTGATATCTCTAGCAATATCTTTCATGGCTCTCAAAAGGATCTTAGGAAAATCCTTTTCTTCTACATCACTTCCAGATTCAAGGGCTTTACCCTTGTCTCTATCATCATTTGTGTAATCAAATTTATTCTGTCTTCTTTTGAGATACCTCTTCTCTTTGTCAGTAATAAACTCTCCTTTTTTTGAAGACATATTGGCTTCTTACAGGCCGTGCCAAGATGATTGCTCTGATACCACTGTAATATCCCAAAAGGGAATCATGCATCAATATTAAACAATACCGCTCAGAAAATAATGCAGTTCAGCAAAGTAAGAGCAGGAGGCCAATATGGATGCTCAAAAATAACATCTACATCAGCAAATTAGAGTTATATTGAAGCCCATGTGTTATAGAATAGAAAATATAAGACTTTACATGAAGAAAAACCTAAAAAATGAGGTGTTGCAACCATATATTTGACTCAACAAGCTTAACAACATTATTTTATTGGCTGATAATAGTTGTAGATTACACTTCAGATCTAGAGCAGATCTGTGTACAAAAGGTTATATCTATATCAGATCTATACACTATATAGTCTCCTCTACAAATTCCCCTTGGGGTTTTTAGAAAAAAGTGAGGTACATGGAGTATATTTGAGATCTTATGCAGCATATCTGCAGAATGATTCAGAAATTCTGAAGCAAATACAACAGAGATTAGATCTGAATATGACATGGATTAGATCTGAAATCCATGGATCACCATAGTGAGGGGTAGAACCCCAACGCTAGAGATCTCTCCTCCAAAAGTTTTCCAAAACACCCTACAACTGTACACTTGCAAATAACGCAGTACTAGAAGGAAAACTATGTTGTAGGCTCTAGAGCATATGTGGCCTCAAGCCAAGATCTGAAGTCAATGCTCCAATCATCCAATACTCTCTTTCTAGGGGGATAGAAGACTTTCCCATTGAAAAGAGGCACTATAATGGCCTAGATCTGAGTAGATATAGCCTCCACTTGTTGTAGCTTACAAAGAAAACCAAACCCTCAATAGAATCTGTGTTGTAGTTGGAAGAAGAGCTTGGCCAAATTCCTGATAGTGGACAAGAAATGCAAGAATCCTCCAAGAGCTACTCAAGGAAGGAGGTGGGATTCCCGATCAAGAACACCCAGTGCTAAACAACACTATTCTCTGCTAAATAGCAAGAGAATAAGAAATGTCTAAATAGAAAAAATCTTCAGAAATATGATAATCATTAAAAACCTTCTCATGCTATCCCCCTCTTCCTTTTATAAGATAGAGATCTTGCAAAACCCTAAACCATCTCAATGATTTAGCTTCTTTCACATGTGCCACCTCCAACTAAGACTGCGTTGTGCATCAATGAGGATCACTTCTTCTAGAAAACATTTTTGATTTGGTCATGGTTGACCCAGTCAAATGATTCAATCCCTTTCACACATAAGGGTGTTTATTTAGATAGCCCAAATTTAGCCCTGTTCACTATTTTATTCACTGTTTTAGGAGTTTTTATTGTCCTCCTTTACACATTTATTCATGCAATACGAAAACGAAACAAAATTTTATATTCCCATTAGCTTGAGCTAATTGGGAATATTACAGCTTGGCACACTGCTGGCCCAATTAGGCTTAGGAACCCTGATTCTTATTGAACACAAAATGCTTCCTCTTTCTTTGCTGTGAATGTATTTATTGAGGAGCATGCATTTTACCTTACCAATTGTCTACTGATAGTTACTTTAACACTCCTGTAGAAGTGTCAAACTTCACATTTACCCTTTGCAGAACTTGAACTTGATAATGTAGTCCTCCTTGGAGATTTTTTGATCTTTCTTGGACAACCATGTGTTGATCTTCTTTTGCATTTGAGCCAGCTTCTAGCACAGGAAAAGCAGTGCTTAAAACACCAAGGATGACCCTACAACCTATGAAACCCTAATGACCTAGTGGGAGGATCCTTTGACTTAGTCTTTGACTGAAACTTGGTTTGGGGTCTTCAAGTGTAAAAATAGGGTATTTGACAAATTGATGTAATGAAGATCTAAAATCCAATGTAATTGATTTATCTAAAGAGCTTATAGAGATAGTTTTGAGACCATAAATGCTTGAGGAACCTGGAGAACATGGGAAGGAACAGGTTGTTTGGTAACCCTAGATGGAAAGTGGAGGGGTGAGGCAAAGGCAAAAAAAAGTGTTGAGGTTTTAGGTGGGAAAATAGGATATAGATGAGTGGCACAAGCCTATGAGGAGTTTTTTAAGAGTGGTAGGGTGACCCTGGAATGGAAAAATGGTAGAATAGTGAAATTTTTTCCATAAGGATAATGAAGGCAATGAGATTTCTAAAACTCACAATATTAAGGGAATTTTGTTTTTATAAATCTAGAACCAATATTTAGTCATCTATAGATAGTAAAAATTACTGATGACTAACAGTTGCCGCAACAACATATCACGTGCTAAGGTTTAGGGCCATTTCAATTTTGAGTGTATTTTCTTCCAGCACTTGTACTTTATCTTTGCTATTGAATATAATAAAATGGCTCAACTGATATGCTCATATCTTTGATGTATTGATGTTTGTAACTGTGTTTTCGAGTTTTATGTTCTATATTTCTGTTTTTCCTATTTTGGAATATTACACTCACTCATGAAACACCTCAACCATATACAACCACACATACATATGCATATCCAACACACTTGCTACCCAAGAAACCAGGTTGACATCATTGAAAATCAACCACACATCTGCAACATTGCAAAAAACAGTGTTACCGATGAAATAGGTAACCGCACTGTTACCTACTTTTTTTTGGTAGCATAAAAAGCACCCGATTTTGAAAAGTGGTGATGCAGAATCACCTTTTTTTTTTGGGAGCACATTTTCGACACTCTAATATTTTTATTTATGAAGTATGAATATTTGTTTTAAAATGTTAGTGATTTTCATGCTAATTTTGAAACGTATTGATGCAACATCGACTTTTTTTTTTAGAGCGGTGATTTTCATGCTAATTTTGAAACGTATTGATGCAGCATCAACCTTTTTTTTTTAGAGTGGTGGTTTTCATGTTGGTAATAAAACACAAAACTTATATATATATATATATATATATATATATATATATATATATATATATATAAACAATAAAAAAACCAATAAAAATGTAAAAAAAAACAAAATTAACTCGTAAAAATAAAAATTTAAACAAAAATAAATAAATAAAAACAAAAAAAACCAAAAATTAACCAAAAAAATTTAAAAAAAAAACATCAAAAACATTTTTTTCTAAGTTATTAAAAAAAACCATATAATTAAAAAAAAATTTAAAATAGAAAATTTAAAAATAATTTAAATTACAAAATTAAAATTTAGATAAAAAAAATAAAATACAAAAAAAGAAAAAATTAAATTTAAAAATTTTAATTAAAATAATAATAATAATAAGATGGAAAAAAAATACAAATTTTAAAATTAACAAAAAAAAAACAAAAACAAAAAAAAACCAAATTTAAAATTGAAAAAGAAAATTAAAATAAAAAAAACTATCATTAAAAAACAAAAAAAATGAAAAAAACCACGTGCAAATAATTAAAAAACAAATATCCATAAATTTACTGTTTTTTTTAAAATGAAACAATTTATAAATTTTAAAAATGAAAAACTACATAAACTAAAAGATTAAAAAAAAATTAAATTAAATTAAAATTTAATAAATTTAATAAATAAATTTTAAATTTCAAAAAATAATTAATCTAAAATATTAAATTTAAAAACAAAATTAAAAAAAAATAAAAATAAAAAAATAAAAAAAAATAAAACAATTTAAATTTAAAATAAAAAATTTGAATTAAAAAACAAATAATTTTAAATTTTTTGAATTAAAAAAAAAAATCAAATTAAAAAAAAAAAAAATATTAAAAAAAAAAAAAAATTTCGATCGTGGTGGCGCTCACACCCGCCCCGCCTGTGTGAAGGCTGAGGTCGCTTGCCGGGCGTGGGAGGGCGATTCTGAGAATCGCCCTCTCACGGTGGGAGGCCAATTCCGGGAATCGCCCTGCCGTGGCGGGAGGCCGATTCCGAGAATCGCCCTGCCGTGGCGGGTGGCCGATTCCGAGAATTGCCCTGCCACGGTGCGGGAGGGCGATTCCGCGGCTGGAGGCCGATTTTGGGAATTGCCCTCCCGCAGCGGGAGGGCGATTCTCGGAATCGGCCTCCCGCCCAGCGGCTGGCCTCCGCCGCCACCTGGGCGGGACGCCGATTGGCGGCGTCACCACGATCAAAAATTTCTTTTTTTTTAAATTTTTTTAAATTTTTAATATTTCACCTGGGCGGGAGGCCGATTGGGGGCGTCACCACGATCAAAAAATTCTTTTTTTTTTTAATTTTTTTTTTTCTAAATATTGTATTTTTTTTTATTTAATTGATTTTTTTTTTCATATATATTATTTTATTATTAGATTTTATGTTTAGTTTTTTCATTTAATTTTTTAAAATTTAGTAAATTTTGTATTTTTTTTAATTTATTTGAATTTAATATTTTTTTAATTTTTGATTTTTTATTATTATTTTTTTAATTACATAAAATTTTTATATTTTTTTTTTATTTCAATTAAAATTGTGTATTTAAAATTATATATATATATATATATATATATATATATATATATATATATATATATATATATATAATTAAACTTAATATTTTAATATTAATTTGTTTTTTATTTTATTTTTTATTTAATATATATTTATTTAATTTTTTTTTTTCAATTTTTCAATTTTAATTGATTTTTAAAGTTTTTTAACTTTTTATTTTAACAATGTTTTTTTTTTCTTTATATTTTAAATTTATTTTTTATTTCAAAATTTATTTGTTTATTCATTTATTTATTAAAATTTAATATTTGTATTTTTTTTAATTTAATTTGTTATTTTAATATTAACTTTTTTTTTTTTTAAATTTAATAAAATCTAATATATATATTTTCTTTTTCTTTTTTAAATTTAATTTCTATATTTTATTTTTTATAATTTCTTTCCTTTTTTAACTTGTTTTTTTTTTTAATTTAATATTTTTATTTTGTTTTTTTTTTTTTTTTTTTATTTCTATATATTTTGAAATTTTAATCTTTAATTAAAAAAAAAAAAAAAATTAAATTTTTTTCTTAAATTTTAGGTTTTTTTTAATGTTTGAATTAAAATTTTCATTTTGTTTTTATTTTTATTTTTTTTTATTCCTATATATTTTTAAATTTTAAGCTTTAAAATGTTTTTTATTTTTTTTTAATTTATTTTTTTTCTTAAATTTTAGGTTTTTTTAATGTTTGAATTTTAAAAATAAAAATTAAGTATTTCTATTTTTTAAAAATGTCAAAAATATTACACATTTTTTTTTTTTTTTTTTTTCTAGCATCAACTTGTTTTGTTTTGAGTGTTTTTTTTCAATCCTTTTTTCAAGAAACAATTTTGTTTTTAGCATAATTTTATAAAATGTTGAAATTTGACCTTCAAAAAAAACCAAGTGCGTTCTGGAATACACTTTTTTTGTTTTTGGGGTGTTTTTTCATGTTTTTTGAGTCTTTTTGGGTTAGAGTTCCCATTTTGAGGTCAGGTTACCTATTTCATCGGTAACAGTGTTAACACACATCAATGCCAAAAATCTCCCCCTTTGGCGGCTAAAACAATCATCTGATTAAACATCCTTTCATTCTCCCCCTTTGAAAAAAGTGGAAAAGGGCTAAATATTTCAAGAATGAATGCTATATACTCCTCTACATGCAAGGGGACCCATTAAAAAAAACATAAACTCCAGTTAAAAACATATGCAAATGATGAAAAATGGAATGCAAGACTAAAATACAACAACGCTCCCCCTAGAATACATGTGCACTAAACTCCCCCTGGACACAAGTTATGCCCAAACAACAACACACTAGAGCATCATCACACATATCCCATTAGGATAAATAATAAAATCTCTCACTCCCAAGGAAACATGAAAATAAGCAACATCAAATATAAAAAACATAACCATGTCTTAGCAACAATAGCAGATCATATCACCAAAACATAACAACACCATAATGTGACGTACTATCCGCAACAACATTGATCAACTCTATAGCAGTAACATCATATATCCAACCACTTTGAAACAAATCCATACATCCTCTCCACAATGTACTCCCCAACAGCAGGAAACCCATAAAACACTAGTAGCAATGCAACATCTCTCTGAAGTAGGCATGGTAGCAGCAAATCCATGATGACAGGTCACAGCAGCGTGACCATCCATACTCCACTGAATGCAATCATCTTCATGGATGGATATACACTGATATACATAGTTTTCAATTCATCCTTGCCACATGCAAGAGTCTACTCCACATGGACCAATGACAATGACTCAATGATATGCAAGCACATGGCCTTGTAGGCTTATTACATGGCTACAAAGTTGATAATATACGAATGTACAATGACATAAATAAGCCCATATATGGCTGAACCATAACTCTCTCTCAATGCATGCATGACTCTAGACTGGCCCTCCATGATAAGTATGAAAGTGTATATGAATAATACATGAAATACATGGTTGTACTCACATTAATAACAATAAATACATGGTTGAGACAACTATCATAACTCATTGTACAACATATACCAATAATGTATCGTGAATATATGCCCAATACCAAATGATTTACAATAAGAATCCATGATCTCATGAGCATAATAAAGGGCTCTTCAATGAGGTAAAATGTTGCAACCTGTCATCATGAATGTTATGCTACCATGTCTACTCCAGAGAGATTTTGCATTGCTAATAGTGTTGTATGGGTTTCCTGATGTTGGGGAGTACATTGTGGAGAGGATGTATGGAGTTGTTTCAAAGTGGTTGGATATATTATTCTACTGCTATGGAGTTGATCAATGTTGCAGTGGATAGTATGCCACATTATGTTGCTTTTATTATGTTTTGGTGATATGATTTGCTACTATTTCTATGACATGGATTATGTTCTTGATATTTTATGTTTCTTATTGTCATGCTGCCTTAGGAGTGGGAGAGTTTATTGTTTCTCCTAATAGGAGATGTGTGATGCTTCTCTAGTGTGTTGTTGTTTGGGCATAGCTTGTGTCTAGGGGGAGTGTTGTTGTATTTCAGTCTTGCATTCCATTTCTCATCATCTGCATATGTTTTTAACTGGAGTTTATTATTTTGTTAATGGAGCCCCTTTCATGTAGAGGAGTATATGGCATTCATCCTTGAAATATTTATCCATTTTCCATTGTTTTCAAAGGGGGAGAATGAAAGGATGTTTGATCAGATGAATTTTTTAGCTGGGGTTTGACATCAATGCCAAAGGAGGAGATTGTTGGCATTGATGTGTGCTGCAATGTTGCAGATGTGTGGTTGATTTTCATTGATGTCAACCTGGTTTCTTGGGCTACAAGTGTGTTGGATATGCATATGTATGTGTGGTTGTATATGGTTGAGGTGTTTGACGAGTGAGGTAAAATATAGTAGATGGTCCTTAGCATGTCTACTAGCTTGGAATTTATTGCAGATGGTCCTTGGCTTGTCTACTATCTTGGACTAGCTCTGAGATGATGGTTGAGGTGTAGATGGTCCTCAGTTGGATTATGGTATGTTGAAATAGCTCAGAGGTTGGATGATCATGATCATAACATTGCCCCTTTCTTCAGAAGCTTTGTCCTCAAATATTAATTGCTGAAAATTTCTTCATCTTGTGTTTGTCATATTGATATGTATAATTCATCGATCATCTCATTACTATAGCTCATTAGTATTATGGATTTTTTTAATTAATTAAATTATGTTAATTTAATTTATAAGGTAACTATAATATAATGTTTATTGAGCCAAATATATATTAATTTACGGTGTATCGAAATATATATTGACCAACATACATTGAGCCCGTACGAATCTTGACCAAATTAACAAAAGGGACGTGATGTATCAGGGCACCCAACCGATATTTTACGCAGAATGATCAATGGTGACAAGGAATAACAGTGAAGGTGGTATTGTCGAGTTTGACTTGGAAGATGTAGAAAAATAGGGAAGTGTGATCGGGGATCGATGGGGAGTAGGGACACATCCAACGATGGTGAGCAGTGTCATATTGGTCGGAGAATGTTGGAAATTATGCTCATGAGATCATGGATTCTTATTGTAAATCATTTGGTATTGGTCATAGATTCAAGTGTGTTGGAATAGGGTCCCCTAAAAGCTGTGAATTTTGTATATTTTTGTATATTTTTTATATTATTTAGTCTAGCGTAGGGGTCAAAGCCCCGAATGCAATGTAATGGGTCAAGGGTAGATCAAGATTTCGTAAACCATGGTTTGTGGAACATTGGAAGCGTAGGCTAAGTTGATATAAATAGATGAAAATTTTTGAGTCTTAACGTAGAAAATAATTAAGATTGATGCTAAGCATGAATTGTTAGATCTATTTTTGGGTTGTTTGGGTAAGGAATCCTACTGGCTGTGTGCATGAAGATGCTCAGTCCTGCTGTGTGCGGACCCTGCTGGCTGTGTGTGCATGTGGTATTTTTGGATTGTAAGTGGATTTTGATATTAATATATATGAGAAGTACTATTGGAAATCTGATGCTATCTAGATCTGTTTTGGTTATGATTGATGTGAAACTGGGCTATATGATTAAGTTGCGAAGTGTTTGTTTAATTGCTATGAACTGTGAAAGTATCTATGTTTCTGGTATATGTATCTATGATCTATTAATTACTGTGATTATAGTGTTATATGCTAATAATTAGTATTACTCACGTGGATGTAGAGGTATTTACTAGATCTGTGCATGAGAATAGCTCTGTTATACTGTGGATTATATTGTTAATAAGCCTACGAATAGATCTGTTTAGTGTGAACTCGATAGGATGGGAACACAGACCTGCTTGACTTACCTACTCTCTCTTAGGGTGCAGAAACCTGGTTCCATCACCCTCCCATACTGCTTTAGGTGAGACTTTGGCCTGTGCAAGCAGGTCACTGCCGAAAGGGCCAGTAGTATAGGGGTTTGTTGGCAAACCTTAACCTTTGAACCTGGGTCAGGACCCCTCGAGCCAACAAATGGTTCCGTTTCTGGGACTGGGAGAAGTTTGAGAGAGGGATCGAGTAATGCCAAGAACGCATTGGGGACCTGAGAAGAAAGAGATCTATGAGTGGTTTGGAAAGAAAGTTTAGGAATTCACAGTGAAAGAGAATTGCAGTGAAAAGTTGACTGCAGAGAAGTGGAAGAATAAGTACATTTTCACGAAGATCTACGAAATTTTCTTCATGACATTCGCAACCGAGCTCCAGGAGTGGCTGGCAAGGCTCATAGATTTCTATACGTGTTGGAAGGACGAGTGGATCACGTTGTAATATTCCAAATTTTCTAAGTAGCAAATTGGAATATTAATTTTTGCTTATATCATCTAGGAGGTGAATAAAATGGTTAAAAGGCTCATGAGTAGGAATAAAATCCCTCATAGTGTGAAAGTGATCTATGGAGTAGCCTAATTTTTCACCTTCCAGTGGGAAAAAGGGGAAAATTCATGAGGACAAGGTCAAGTTTGACCAAGTCAACAGTGCTGCCTAAGAGGGTGTGGCTTGCTTGGGAAGACAATGCAGTTTGAGAGGGAGGAATATTATTTGTGGAAGAAACCCTAATGTGTGGGGTCCAAGGAAAAGAGACATTCACTTGCATAAAAGGAGGAAGGGGTAGCCATAGTGGGACATCTTTGAGCATTTGATCATTTGTCTGTTTAGACTATTTGCAGTCTTCGGCTATTCAGCTGAGTTGCAGTGTCGTATAGCATGAGGGATTCCTATTTAAGATTTACTCTCCTTCTTGAGAGGCCTTTTGAAGGATTACACTTCATTTTCTCCACATCTTGGCTCAAGGCCAAAGCCACTACCATCAATCACTGTGTTATTTCTACTGAAGTATAACGTAGTGTTGCTGGGTGTTGTAGTGGAGGGTTCCACAACACCTTCCCTTAGCTCATATTTTAGAGGAGGGAGCTCCTATTCCTCCGGGAGGTTAGTGAAGGGGATTTTAGAGCTGATTTCACATATTTTTCACTAGGCCAATAATCTCTTATCACCTACAGTGCAGTCCAGCTCCTTGACTGTGTTATTCTAGAGTGCATTTGCAGTGGGGGTTTGAACTAGCATTGTGGAGGGAAATATCTTCAAGTATAGGATCATCCTATTACTTGAGAGATCCATTGGAGGTGGTTTGTTGCAGATTGTACATATTATTCATCCATCTCCATGTAGTTTCATTTTTGCAGCTACTACCCTGCAACTTTGGCATTTTTGCAGATTTTCCATTTTCATGTATATTGTAGCCAATCCTTCCAAGGATTGTGTATTATTGTTGTATTAGTTATTTTCAAGGGTTGAGAGCTTGCTCCCCCTCCTTTCTTGAGCTGATATTGTAATATCATTACAATTTCATTTTGTATGTTGCAGTGTCTCCATATAAACTGCGCAGTCATAGCTTGGGCATATTTGTGTAGCAGTGTTTTGTCACACTTGATGTACATGTCTTATTGAGGCTTTCATTTCCAAGCTTGAGTGATTTATTCCTCAAAGGATTATACTCTTTTGTTATATTATATATTTATCAGTTATCTACATCCTCATGTGTCATGGCTCATTAAAATAATGATGTGTATTCAATCCTTGTTCAAGTATTGTTGTAGTCCCTTCATAGGGAATTTTCTGAAGACAACTAGGTGTGGGAGATCTGTTTAACCCACATAGAAGGATTTCTTTGGAGCCATATCTTGGATTTCATTCTTGGATGCATTGATCTAAGGGATCTAGGTCATGGTTTCAATTCCTGTAGCAGCCATTACTGGAAAATGCATTTTCCAGTCATGCCTTGCTAGCTGTTCCAGATTTGGAATATTACAGTGTTGTCAGAGCATAGTCTTGGCTCAACCTATGAGTCTAAGCCCAGGAGATCAGGAGACTGAAGAGGATGGGTTTTATATCATCATATTTTAGATCCATGAAAAACCTCCCCAAGGAAGATAAACATAAAAAATAGGAAGAACCATGTACTTCCTATTCTCATCGAGAAGGAGATAAAGAAATAAGCAGGAAAAAGGCTCCATATTTTGGAGAAGAAAAAGGGGATAAGCTTACAAAGATTCTTCTTAGATCTGTACATAATAATCATGAAGATTTCAATAAGATCAGAAGGGAGATGCATGAAGAATCTCCAAGAGGGTTTGAATCAAAGGCAAACTCTAGATTTTGAAATGAGGAGTGTGAGCCAGCAACTACACACCATCATGCACAGTGCAGTCACATGCCCAGGATTGTCAAAAGAGAGATGGAAAGAGGAAAAGAGGTTTCTAGGAGGAAAAATCTTAGTGATTTCCTGAAGGAGTATGAGTCTCAAACTCAGAAATTCCGAGATCATCTCATTTTTTCAGAGTTTTGTAAGATGGAGGTGAATGGAAGAGAGCAGCAGGATAGATTTCTTCTATATATCTTTGAGGGTTCACCTACATGTTTAGCCAAAGCTTGGGTGGAGGATTTAGATACCTTCTTGCAGCAACATCAAATTCTTGAAGATGAAGCCATCAAAATTGCAGCACTGCATTTTAGAGGTAAGGCCTATGCCTAGTGGATCTTTGAATCCTTTTCTTTGAAAAATGTAAACGTTGCATCTTATGCAAACTTCACTAAGGAATTAGTGAAAATATTTGATAGAAGGATTCATAAGACACACATGGAGGAGCTAAACAATAAAACTCAAACAAAACCCTTGCATTAGAACACAGTACCATTTCAGAAAACCATGGAGGAGGCTGAAAACTTGCACCATACCTTTCCGAGAGAAAGACTTTCTTCTCACACCTTTGAGCAAGGGAGCATGGAGATCTCTTTTTCAAAAAGGGATCCAATCATTGGAGGGTTGCCCATTCATGTTGAAGAGATTGAGGGCAACAACACGGTTTCATCTAGAGATTATCTAGTGCCTCATGTAGAGGAAGGAGGAGCTCTTGCTCCAAATAGAGGGATGCTTGCATATTTGCAAGAAATTCCCCAGGATATCATGTGTGGAGATCAAGGCACAACTCATGTTTTACATGTGCCATTGTTGAGTAGGTGTGGAACTGAGGAGACACAAGGAGAATGTAGGGAGAGAACCCAACATCACGAGATGAGGAGTACACATCCATATCCATTTCTAGAAGTTGATGCACCTAAGAAGGTGATTGGATTGCACAGTGGAAGCATGGAGAGTTCTTCCCATTCATACATTCAGTCATCTCTTGTTGAGGATGTCTCATTGCATGGAGACATTTTTCCGGGGAGACCACTAGATCAGGAGAGGAGGATGGATGTTTCACTAGTTGAGGCACCACTCAGTGATTTCAGAGGAGTGGGAACCTTGGGAGAGCTTGATATAGCTCTGGGAGTCTTGGGTAGACTCAAGGAGAGAGGGAGCCTTCCCTCAACATCATCAATACCCACTTCCATTTCAAATTCTGCGCTGTGGCAGGTGCAGTAGGGGAAGGATAACAACCTTCCAACTTGCATCTTTGGCATGGGAGATGTAAAAGAGAAGGATGACCATGTGACAGATGTTATTCATGAGAGATCATCAACGCTGTCACTATGGAGGATAGATCCATATTGGACCTCCTAGATTTTGGTGGAGTATTCCAAGGATCTTTTCACTTGCATGATATTGGATGACTAGTCGCATGAGGAGGGATAATCAGTCAGAGATGGGGTCATCTTCTATCATGGTAGGATATTCTTACCTAGAGCTTCCAAGCTCAAGTTGAAGTTGCTACAAGCAGCTCATAAGGATTTCCTTTTCAGCCCTACTTGTTCTATGAGAGCATACCACACCATCATGGAGGGGTATTTTTGGAAGGGTTTTGAGGAGGAGATTTATGAGCATATGAGGAGAAGCATAGATCATATGGAGATGGAGGAGCTAGCACAACCACCTCTTTCCTCTTTGAGGATGAGAGGAGACTCATTTATGAGCCACTCCCTTTGTATGAGCAGGATATATGGTAAGGGTATTCATTGTTGTTTACATGATTATTTGTATATGTATCCCTTAACCATACATGTGAAGGATGATGCTCCAAGGAGGAGAATTATTTTTTCTAGACCATGTTAGCCATCAGTATTTTTCACTTGTTAGTGATGGCTAGTTGTAACAGCCAAGTTTTCTAGCAGCTGATCTAAAAAAATGTCAAATTTTCCAGTTGGAAAACATCCATAAACATTTTTTTCCCTCCTACCATTTCAATCTGCCCATGACGAGATGAAACCTCATTATCAAGCCCTATCTAGCCTCAGCCATACTAGCTTGTCCATCAGCTCCAAAGAAAGCAATCCAAATCTGCCCAAATAAGTCTCCCCTAAGTTAGGTAGTGGCGCTTTAGGCATTTTTCCCTTGGAAAACTATCCTAAAGCCAAAGAACCTCTATCTGCTACAGACCAGTCATAACAGACCTTCCCATTCTACAAATAAAGTTGGTTACAACCTTAAGTCACGCCACTAATAAGCCCTAAAGTCTCAGCAATACACATGCCCTAGGTCAAACTGATATTAGGTGGTTTTACAGTGTTTCCATGGATCCTTCAAGAGAAGAAGTGTACCAGCATCCCAAAAGACATTTTTTGGCTCAACATGAGAAGACAACTACTTCTCATGTGTTTTTGAGCCTGGGATGCAGCTACAGGGCAGAGAGTTGTTTCATTAAGCTCCTGCGATCACAGTAAAAGGTTAGTAAATTATGAATGACAAGAAGTACTTTGCAAATACTAACCAAACTGCTTGTGATGTCTAAAGAGGCACAAGGATATTTGAAAAGAAGAATTACATGTCTCAGAGAAGTTCCCATCTTGATTATTATCAATTTGTCATTCTTCATTTGCTCAAGCATGAAAAGGCAGTGAAAGGAAAAATAACACTATTAAAAGCTGATGAGATGGCATCGCTGAGAAAAACCTCCTTCATCTATAAGCAGAGGGTTTGAGGACTGAGAAAACCTCCTTCATTTTATAAGTAGAGGGTTGAATACTGAGAGCGCCTCCTTCATCTATAAGCAGAGGGCCAAGGATAAAGTTTGATTTTAAGAATTGCACTGACTGTAAGGAAATTTTTGGGTACAGTGAGACAACAACTGAGGGTTTCTGAAATAAGATGGTGTTAAAAAACAAAGAGAAATCAGGGGTACTATAATAATCCTAGAGGTTGATCTTATCTCTTATCAGAGTTTCTTTCAAAAGGCAGTCTGGAGAAAACATGAAAAAACCTTGCTGGGGTTGAGAGATGGGTTAGACACAGGCCAAAAAGTGATGATTGATTTTCAAAAAGTTCTTTCTTCCTGTTCATAAGAAATTTTCTTTCAATAACTCATCATAGTGGAAAAGAAGGCAATTTGAGCTTAGTTTTCCCAAAAAGGCATTGCAACTAAACACATAGGTTCGTAAATGTGCAAGAAGGACTATAGCATGGGTTTCAGGTTCTGGAACAGCATTCAAAACCAATAAAGCGTGCCACTATTACAAATGAAGGCCTGTTCCTTATAAAAATAGGTCAAAGATACCTTGCTGTTGAATTTTGAGTAAAGGAGAGGTTTTTAAAAGAAGTTCCCTTTTTATGGACAGATGATGGTAAAGCCTAGGTGAATACAACTAGGCCTCACCCACAGTCAAAGAGAAAAGTCATTTGGAGAATGCATCTACAGTCAGTATATGGCTTTGAGCCAGGTTTCCCTCTAACAAGTAGATATAAGCAAAGGAAAGACATTTTCCCCTTTAACTGGAAAACAGTGAAAGGATTTTGGCCCTTGAATGATTTTCTTATAAGTAAAAGGGGTAATATCTATCAAAACTGTCCAGATAGCATGCACAACCTTTTTTACCAACGTTGTTTAAAATATGGGCCCCTTATAGCATGATAAAAGTCATTTTGGTTTTTTCATTATGAACAAAGGCATTTGTTTTAAATAAATAAGCCTTCAGAACCCTCACAAATCAAACTCAAGGGTAAATTGACTTGTTCACTTTCAAAAGGAGTTAAAGACCATTGCCCATATCTATTTCGCATTTCAAACACGAGCAACACCCCTCTTAGCTGTTCACTAGACCAAAGAAAGAGTCCTTGAGTGAAGATTTGCATAATTTAAGGTTTGGAGACTACGCAACGCGCTTGGAAAAGCGCATGGCGCGTTCAGGAGCAATTTTGCGAAGAAGTTGTATTGCTGCGCGGTGTGCCTGTAGGCGCCGATCACGACTGCCCACCATCGACCCAACACCTTGTCTGTTGCGTGGCGCTTACCCTGTTGAATGTGCTACACATGTTTTAAATGATCAAAGCGCCTCCAACAAGTCTTGAAGCTGCTCAATTCCTCAAGCAAAGGCCACCATCGATCTTCAAGGTATTTTGTTTGCCTCCTTGCTATATTCAAGCTGCTATGTGGTGATTTAAAAAGAGAAACTCTCGGTATAAATCAAGGTGTGTTTTGGAAAATGGTTTGAAGAAGATTGTTTCAGGTGGATGAAAGTGGAGTAGTCATTTTTGTTCAAAGAGCCTAGAGCTACCCTCAAGACTGTGATAAAACGATAAACTCTGTCAACTATATGTAGTGGAGGAAATAGTGGTAGGGAGGGTTGAGTGTTTGGTTTAAAATCTGAGATTGTTGTGGCTATGATTGCCCAAGGTTGACATAGTGATAATAGTGTGTTTTATTGATGTCAAAAGGCCTAAAAAATGCCCTCAAGATAGTGTTAGAAGGTGAAGCAGTGTTTGTAAGGAAAGCATAGTGATTATTTGAATAAATGAAACAGTGAAACAATTGCTGCCACATTTTTCCCATAAAACAAGTTGTGGTGGAAAAGCTTTCAAACTCAGTCTGGAGGTGTTTTTATCTACCTGTGTATGTAAAACAGTGAAGAACAAGAGGAGTGTTTTTTTTTATTGGGAAGGGTGTGTTGTTTTCTGCAAGGCTGCCTTTCTTACACCAACACACAAAGAGCTTTGTGACCTTACCCAAACACAGTAATATTTTGACTGTGTGAACCTTTTATTTGACTGTGTGCTTGTTATTATAACTACTTGTTGATTGGCATAGAAAGTAAAACACAGTATTCCTAAGTTGAAACAGTGAGCTTAATTTAACAATAGTGATCATACATAAATGACTTTGTCACTTTCAAAAGTCCTCTCTGTGTGGTGAAAAGAAAAATCAGTGTTACCTCTTTATCCATGAAACAGACTGTAGTGAGTGAAGCTATTATTGCAATTTGAAGGTGTTTTGTCAAACTGTGTGTGAGAAATAGTGAATACAAGGAGGGTGTTTTTGATTGGGAGGAGTATTTTGCCTCTGTCTAAATACAAGGCTGTCTTGTTTTTTTTATCAAAACATAAAGGATCCTTGTAAACTTACCCAGCCACTCCAACATTTTCACTATGTGCTTGTTATTTTGATAACTTTTGGTTGATTGGCATACAAAGGGAGACAAATAGTGTTTTGTAAGGAACAGGAAGTTTTGTGTTAAAGAATCATTTCACATAGTGTTTGAAGAGATCCGCCTTGGTCAAACAGTGACTAACAAAGAAGACAGAGTTGTGTTTGAGAAAGAATTTAAAGAACCATTTTGAGGCAGCTTGGTGTTGCAGAGAGAATTCAAAACAAGATGCCTCCCAGGTAGGATAGTAGGAGTGGATTGCATAAGAGATTTGAGCCTACTTCCACTGAAGAAGTGAATGCCCACCCATCAGTATTATTCAATTTCCATGAGTTTGGGTGTTTAGATTTTTTTCAAAGAGTGCAGGAGGTGAAGAGATTTTCTCCATTGACACATCTTTGCACTTTGAGGTTTCAAGACAAGCATTTCCAGCTGGCAGGCCTTGATTTCAAATTCTCTCCAAGGTCCATCTCCAAGGCCACTAAAATCCCCTATATTGGGGAGAAGTGGTTTAAACAAATCCATTTGGACTCAAAAGATTACAAGCCCTTTCTAAAGCCTGAGCACAGAGATTCAAGTCCTTCTATTTTCCCCTTCGCATATCTTTTGACTAGCTACGCCCCCCTCATGAAGATCATCATGAAATACTTCACTTGTGAGGGAAGATTCTCCCGACTCTATGCCTATCACATTCGACTACTCATGCATTTCACAAGGGCCAAGTTGCTAAATCTTCTTTTCTTCTTACATAGGAGCATTGAGAAAATGGCCTCCACTGTTCAGAAGAAGCCTCCTTCACAGCAAACAGCCTGCCTCTTCCATCACTCTCTCATAAAAGTCATCATTCTTCATCAGCTTGAAAAGAGGGAGGTCGCTTGGGATACTTTCATCACCCATCGGGATTTCTCCACTGTCCCTCCAGTTCATACATCCCCCACACCCCCGACTCACCATCCTTCGTCTTCTTCTAGCATACCTATTCCCAAAAATCTCAAGTTTACCACAGAACAAACAAAGGAGCCTGAAGAAGGAGAAGAGCATGACCATGATGAGGAAGAAGGACATGAGCATGAAGAGGAAAGTGATGATAAGCAGCAACAAGGGGATGAATAAGAAAGCGCTGATGAACAACATCATAGTGAGACAGAGCAGCAGCATGAAGGTGATGAACATGGGCAGCCAAAAGATGTTGAACAACAACATGAAGGTGATGAACAGGGGCAGCCAAAAGATGCTGAACAGCAGCATGAAGGTGCTGAACAGGAGCAGCATGAAAGTGTTGAACAGGAGCAGCATGAAAGTGATGAACAGGGGCAGCCAAAAGATGATACACAACAGCTATATCAGTATGAGCAGAATCAGCCTCAGGGTGAAGAACAACAGCCTCCTCAAGAGGAACAACAAACTCAAGAAGAAGAGGGGCTACAGGATAAAAAGTTGCAGCACAGTGAGTAGGATAGCCCTCAAAGGGAAGTGCAAAAGGACAACCAAGGCATCCATAAGGAACTTCAAGACAGTGGCAAAAATGAGGGGAAAAGTGACAAGGGTAAAGAGCCCATGGAGCATGTGCTAGTTGCCTCTCCTAGGCAAGGGGCCATGCTCCCTTATCCGAAAGTCGCCAAGTCCTGGACAGCAAAGAAAAGGGTGCCTTGAGTTGTAACTCCAAATGTGACTAGGGCCCTCTGAAGCAAGGGAAAATTTCCCAAGAAACACATGGTCGAATTGCCCAAGAGGAAGAGTACTAGAAGAGCCACCCAAAGCAAAGGGAAGGACAAGGAAGAAAGAAGTCATGAACAGGAAAGGGAATTCGACATCATCCAAATCCAAAGTGATGATAGTGATAATGAAGCCCGGATCCTAGAAAATATTTTGATCCATAGAGAGAGCCAAATTGATGCCTTGAGGGCTGATCTTCATAGAGCTAGGAACTTCAATCACTTTTTGCAAGTCCAAAACAAGAAAATGAGTGTCCATATGGCTGTATATGAGACACGGGCCATCCGATACAAAAAGGAGGCCTCTAAAGCACAGGTGAGATTGGAAGAACTCATGGGTGAGTTCGAGGAAAGTGAAGGTGAAGATCAGTCGAGGTGAAAGAGGCCAAGAACCATGGCGCTAAAAAAGGCCCTTGAGAAACAAGAAGAAGAAGAAGATGCCCTTCTCCAATCTACCCCTCTCACTGCATTGTTCGAACAAGAGATAGAGAAAAATCGGGAAGCATGGCTTGAGAGAGTTAATGATCACTTGGAGAAGAAATTGGAGAAGTAAAACAGGGACTTGGCCCTTCAACAGAGGATGACCGAGCATTATAAAAAGCTCAATCAGTTTGCCCGACGGAAGTTGAAGGCTGCTCAAGAAAAACTCAAGGAGGCTAAAGGGAAGCTCCCGGCACAAAAATTGAGGAAAGATACCTTAAGGCTCCAAATTTTTGCCTCTGCTTCACAACATGTTGCTGAAAACCCTTGAGGTTCATGCTCGCCAATTTTGGGCGAAATTCGACATATTTTGGTTTTTTGTCATTTTTGGGTTTTTGGCCAAAACTCATGGGCATCGCCATTTCAGTTTGGGACATCATAAAAGGATGAGAATGGTATCATTGGATGCCATATTTTCAGGGGCACATACTCAGTGATTTTCAGAACAATTGAAGATATTTTTCTCCCCCAAAATGGAAAAAAACACTCGCTTTTTCTACACTCTGCCCCATTTATCAACAAGGATTATTTTTTGGGTTTTTACACATAGGCCTATTTTTGGAGGACTTCTAGTGGTCAGTTGGAATCAAACTAAACATTTTCATAAAGTAGACACTTAGAGATTTCCAAATGTTATCCCCCTATAAATTTTTTGACAAGAAAACAGGGGGCTAAAATGTTTTTGAGCCTTCAAGGAATGCATTTCTTCTGAAAACACATCATCCTTGAAGCCTCCTTGTGCCTTTTTTCCATTGATAAAATCCCCTCTTCTATTCCCATTATAAAGCCTCTCTGTTTGTGAAGAAATGCCCCAAAGGCCTCCTTTTCCCTCCTTTTAAACCTCTGTTTCTTCACCCCTTCCCCTTCCTTCAAATTCCCCTCCTATCCTTCAAATCATCTTCATTCCCCTTTTAAATCTTTCAAATACCTTTGTTTGGCCAAGAAACCAATTTTCCCTCTATCGTTATCCCTGTTTAGTCTTGTATTCCATTAAAAACGGGCCAAAAAACCCGCTTTCTACCTTATAACCAGCCTAGCCCCTTTCGGCTAGCCCCCAAAACCGTTTCCCCACATGACGTGGGCGCTAGAACCAAGCACTAGCCAGGAAAGCGCTTATCGCAGTTGGATATTGGGAGCACTACTAATCATCGATATGTACAGATTAGATGGTCTTCGAAAAATCCATAGCATCCATGGCCCCCCCTCATTCGCCCCTCTAATCATATCACAACCGTCGATCTAATCCACAGATCGACGGTCCGTATTTCATCCGCCCTGGTGGTCCCCGCGCCAGAGCACTGTGCAGAAAATGTTGGTTTCTATCGCGCCGCTTTTGGAAGGCGGGCTGTATTTTTCATTTGGCAGCGATTCCACTCACCGGCCGACATGTGGCTGCATGCACTGTTGGGAAACCACCCTCATCGCGCATTATAGTTCGACTATGGACCCGGTGCGATATGCGCGTACACCGTCTGATCTAAAGTTATCCATCCAACGGTGATCATGCCACGAAGATGCTCAAGTGGTAGGCAAAGAAAAATGGACCCCTGGCCCACCATCATTCAACCTCCGATGCATTTTTAGCCATCGATCTCCTCCTGAGATCGGACGGTCCCAATTAAATCCTCACCCCAGCCATTGACTGGGTCCCACCGGCAGAGCTCCACGTCACCTCCCTTCGTGGCATTTTCTCATTACCTTTGTTTTTCGCCCGATTTCCAAAACCCTTCCGTCGTGCATTTTCCGCCGTTGATCATTGCCCCCATGCAGGATCAAACGGTCAGCATGCTCTTTCTCCACCACGCCTACACCTGTCTAGTCTTCCACCATTTTTTGCGTTGCCTGACCTGCTTTCACAATTCTATTGCATTTTCACCATCCCTCCACAGTTTCGATATCATCCTCGCAGCCTTCCACTGCATCTTTCTCCTCCCAGCATGATTTCTTAACAAAGCTGCGTGTTTTGCAGGATATAGGTGGTTAATGCCCCCATGATTCACAATCATTGTTACAGTGACACAGAATGAAAGAAAGACCATTTTTAGAGCCTGAAAGAACAGAGATGTCGTTACAGTAGCAAAGCATATCAACAGCAGAGATTAAGGTGTTAGAGCCCGAAAGTTAAAGATTAAATGCTCTAACCCTCATTCAAGGAATCAAGGCGCAATTGAAGATTAAAGGAACACACGAAACAAAGCCATATCTATGTTTAATGTCAGTAGAGTACTTTTCTCCAGAAAGACTGCCTTTCAGCGTTCTCCATGCCTCCTTGAGCCCTTAAGAAGCTAAGTACATTGACAAAATGTTTCTGCTACTGCCAGGACCACAGTTATGAGGTATGGAGAGACCTGCAGACCTTCTTCTGCCCATGTCACTTATTTCAGAAGGATACCATAGAGTACCATCAGTCGGATTTCTTTAGAAGAACATACTCGAAGTTATTAACAAGACTTCTGGACCATACTTTAGAGTACACAAAGTTAATGAAGAGCCATTTTGTGGAATGGGAATTCGACCTACCTCTCCTCCATCATAAATGAAACAATTAAGCTTACATCTACTCCTGCTATTATTCATTTTCCTATAAGAATCCCCAAGAACAAATTGAAAATGGTTGTTGTTCGGTTGTTTCTGTTTCTGTTAGAGGGACTCATTTTGACTGTTAGAACAGTCTTGGGAGAGAGTAGTAGAGTAGTTTGTAATGTAGTAGGCTGGGAGGAGAAAGTTTGGATTGTATTATCCATTGAGCTCAGTGTATGTGACTGGTTTTGCACATCAATAGAACAAGCAATTTCATTGGATCCTGGTCTATTACTATGGGTGATGTTTTTCCCTTATCACAATGTTTATTACATTTTTCATGCTGTTCATTTCTTCTGGTAGGCATAAAAAATCTGGCATAGGATTTACCCACGCACGGTACCATATGACCCTCAATGTTTTCTGCTGATAGTGAGATTTGAGGGCAGACTCCCGTGGTTTAACCAGTGTAGCAGATGTTATTTCCTCCTAGTTGATGTGTGAACTCGGAGTTCGCTGCTTGGATGCTTCTTGCTAGTGTCAAAGCAGGGAAGGTTAAAATTCCTTCTCCGATCTATAGACTTTAGTTTTGTGTAAAACTTATCTCTGTTTTTCCCTTGGAGCATGCTAAAGTAGACTTGGAGTTAAATGACCTCTGGTCCGATCTATAAGCTGCTCCTTTTTCCCTCCATTGAGAGTTGCCTATGATTATGTCCAAGTAGGTCTGGAGTTAAATGACCTCTGACCTGATCTATAGATAGAAATTGGGTTTCTTTCCTTCTTCCACCTTCTTTCCTTATTGTTCCATTTCACCATCTATCTAAAAGATCCTTTAGTATAGATGACTTGCCCTCTGAAAGCCTTGGTCAGTTATTTTCATGTAATTACCTTTCATGACTCCATAGCCCAGTGGATGGCACATTTTTAACCTATCCTCTTTTGCCGAAACATCCTGCTATTTTGCTCCTTTCCTTCCATTACTTTCTCAGTTTATGATCTCATGACTAAACCCAGAAACCAACCAACCAAATCATTTAAAACCCCTTGTGCTTCACAGCTATCCTAATATCTCATTTTGAGCTTCAAAGATATACATCATTCTTTGTTTTATAGAGAGATCCCTCTCTGGACCCAGGAGGGCTAGATCCTGAGGTCTAAAAGTGGTTCTGATGTTGTCTCATCTTTTGGTCTTGCCAATCTGGCCAAAACATGGGAACCTCCAACACCAATGAGCTATCATGAGCCTAGTTTCGACATCGAGAAGGCCTCCAAAGGTTTCCGGCAAGTCAGGGGACCTTTTGCTGATGTATTTTTTGAGTATTTTTGTAAAAATTGAACCTTTCAAAAGTGACTTTTCTTCATGTGCGTTTAGCTATTTTTGTACATGATAAGTTATAAAAAATCAATATATTTCCCTTTTTTATCATTTTTTAGATATTTTATTAGATATTTTGTGCCTTGGGCTTTCAAAGCCTCAAGGAAAAAATCAGATATTTTGGATAGGCCAATGAGATTGCAAGTTGAACTAATAGGTTTTCCTCACCTTGGCCTATATATTCCAAAGGCTTTCATTGTAAACAAGGCTAAAATTGATGAATAGAAGCAATATATGGTCATATAAGCTTTGGAAGAAATACTTGTCTCATGTTTTTGGATAGTCTCTTGGATGTTCTTGGATGATGAAAGAGGATTGTTGTTGGATTCCATGACTTGGTAGAATGGTATAGTGTCTCTCTCTCTTCTTTGTTTCCTAGTTTTCATTCATAAATCCATGTTCTTGCTTGCTATAGGACAGTAGAGAAAAAATTTGAGACATGCCCTTGGAGGCACCTCAAATTTCCTATTTATTCATAGCTTCCATGTTTTCTTCTTTCTTAGTCACATTAAAGAATTCTTGATTGCTCTTTAATAACTTAAGAATATTGTTTGCTTGTTTCATTCATGGTTTTATGCATGCTAAGTATGATTTATGGTATGCCCTGCTTACTCATGGCTAGCCATAGCTCCATCTATGAAATTTATCTTTGACTGATTAGATTGTCATTTGTTGAATCAAGGAGGTCTTGTTCTGACCTTGCCCTTTGCCTTAGACTATGCAATCTTGTTTTCAAAGTGCCCAATAGCTTGAAATACTGTGTTTAGGCGTTCCGACATAGTGATTTGAGTTGTTTGTCTGTCTTAAGTGTATTTCCCCAAAGTCTGATAGCCAATTTCTTAAATTTAGAGAGTTATATATCTCTATGCATGGCTTGAATGTTTATTTCTATGCATTGATCAGCTTACAGTTACATTTCTCATGATTAATGGTTTTCCCTACCATGTTTATGTCAACTATTAAGCTAGTTATTCTTGAAATCCTTTGTTATTCACAAACTTGATGTCCATCTTACTCCATTTTTCCCAAAGATCCATTTTACCTCGAATCAAATCGGCCCTTCAACAACCTTGTATCACGATCTGAAAGCTTCTTTAACCTTTTCAACCCCATAGCCCAGTTGATCGGATATATTTTTACCTATCTTATATCTTTGATCAGTTCATCCCTCACAACCTAAAAACCAAAACCAAAAACCTACTTCATAACTAGCTTAAAATCAGAACACAATAAGCAAACACACAGATATCCCTTACACAAATAGAGAGAGCCCTCTTTGAGTCCAGGAAGGCTAGGTCCTTGGGCTCCAAAGATTGGTTTGATGTTACACTGTCATTTGGCTTGCCAATCAGCCAAATCATGGGACCCTAACAGACTACATGGTTTAGATGAGGCCATAAGCATGATTGATGGCCATTCCCTAAGAGGACTTGGGGAAGAGATATAATATGGAGGACATGATCATTGTACACCCTACATCATTCAATTCCTCCATAATTATGAGGATATTGGAGTAGTAGTAAAGTGGTTGAGAAGCCACACTTTTTATAAGTCTCTATTGCAGTTGAGGGTCAAGCTACGTTGGTTTCACTTGAGGGACCATTGTCCTTCTCATTTGTTACATATGGCAGCAAGCATGATTCTCATATTTTCTCCCTATGGTTATATTGTCCCTGTCTTTATGAGGAGCATGCTTGGGAGGGACACACATTGGGTGAATGTGTCCTTTGGGGGAGAATCCTCCCACACTTTTTGCACTACATGTACTAAGGGGTACATGGGAGATGGTATGGCCACTAGAGCAACACATTTGTTTCCATATGAGGTGAGCCATATGATGGGTGACATACCATATGATGATGATTTCCAACTCATCATATATGGGGATATTTGGGCCAACATGATTTGCAGCATTGGAGGAGAGATCCTTGGAGATCTAGTCCTCATCCTGCCACTTGAGGGAAAGCTTATTACAGCCCAGGATCAGTCAACACTCTACACTTATCATAAGTGGAGATATGGATAGCATGGGGTGGGCCACCTTGCCTACCATGTGCATAATTTCAGCCCACCTACTTTGCTGGAGCCAAAGGTGGAGGACAGTTTTCAAGAGTTACCTAATTGGGAGGTGACTCATTTTTCATGGCTAATATCTTGGGGATGGATGATCCATATGGGAGAGATAATTCCCATGAGATTTTAGATCCCATTCCTCAAAGGGACCTCTAGAAATCACTTTGTTATCCTCTTGAGTATTTCACCTTTTCATGATGATGGCTTGATAGCTGACTAGCATACTGAGGAGGAGCAATGTGAGGACTTGATTGATGAGATAGCATCACTTCACTTGGAGGAGATCATCATACATGTATTATACAGGGAGAGGAGGATAAATAACTCAGTCTATCCTTGCATTTCTTGAGTACAAGCAATCTTTGAGAGGGGAGGACTGTAATATTCCAAAATTTGCAAGTAGAAAATTGGAATATTAATTTTTGCTTATATCATCTAGGAGGTGAATAAAATGGGTAAAAGGCCCATGAGTAGGAATAAAATCCCTCATAGTGTGAAATGGATCTATGGAGTATCTTAATTTTTCACCTTCCAGTGTGAAAAAGGGGCAAATGCATAAGGACAAGGTCAAGTTTGACCAAGTCAACAGCGCTGCCTAAGAGGGTGTGGCTTGCTTGGGAAGACAACGCAGTTTGAGAGGGAGGAATATTATTTGTGGTAGAAGCCCTAATGTGTGGGGTCTAGAGAAAAGAGACATTCACTTGCATAAAAGGAGGAAGAGGCAGCCATAGTGGGACATCTTTGAGCATTTGATCATTTGTCTGTTTAGACTATTTGCAGTCTCTGGCTGTTTCGTTGAGTTGTAGTGTTGTATAGCACGAGGGATTCCTGTTTAGGATTTACTCTCCTTATTGAGAGGTATCTTGAAGGAATGCACTTCATTTAATCCACGTCTTGTCTCAAGGCCAAAGCCACTACCATCAGTCACTACTTTATTTCTACTGAAGTATAACGTAGTGTTACTGGGTGTTGCAGTGGAGGGTTCCACAACACCTTCCCTTGGCTCATCATTCAGAGGAGGGAGCTCCTATTCCTTTGGGAGGTCAGTGAAGGGGATTTCAGAGTTGATTGCACATCTTTGGCACCAGGCCAATCATCTCCTATCACCTACAACGTAGTCCAGCTCCTTGACTGCGTTATTCTAGAGTGCATTTGCAGTGGGGGTTTGCACCAGCATTGTGGAGGGCAAGATCTTCAAGGATAGGATCAAACTATTACTTGAGAGATCCATTGGATGAGGTTTACTACAGATTGTACATCTTATTCAACCATCTCCATGTAGTTTCAGTTTTGTGTTGCAGCTGCTTCCCTACAATTCCAGCATTTCTGCAGATTTGCCATTTTCATGTATATTGTAGCCAATCCTTCCAAGGATTGTGTATTATTGTTGTATTAGTTATTTTCAAGGGTTGAGAGCTTTCTCCCCCTCATTTGTTGAGATGATATTTTCATATCATTACTATTTCATTTTTTATGTTGCAGTGTCTCCATATAAACTACGCATTCATAGCTTGGGCATATTTGTGTAGCAATGTTTTGTCACATTTGATGTATATGTCTTACTGAGGCTTTCATTGCCAAGCTTGAGTGATCGATTCCTCAAATAATTGTACTATTTTTCTGCTATATTATATATTGATCATCTATCTACATCCTCATGTGTCATGGCTCATTAAAATAATGTTGTGTATTCAATCCTTGTTCAAGTATTGTTGCAGTCCCTTCATAGGGCATTTTCTGAAGACAACTAGGTGTGGGAGATCTGTTTAACCCACCTAGAAGGATTTATTTGGAGCCATCTCTTGGATTTATTTCTTGAATGCATTTATCTAAGGGATCCAGGTCGTGGTTTCAATTCCTGTAGTGTCCATTACTGGAAAATGCATTTTCCAGTCATGCCTTGCTAGATGTTCCAAATTTGGGATATTACACACATAATGGACTCCAGACCTGATCCAGTTGTTAGAAAAAAACTGATAATACCAACACGCATATGGTGATCACTAGGTAGATAGTGTGCTGGGAGGATTTGTGACGAAATTTTTAATTGACCAATTCGTATCCTATTCGAAGGCGGAGCGGAGGTTCTTCAAGGGTTTCTGGGGTAAGTTTCTGAAAACTTTACCATTACTGATTAAGATATTATTCTGCGAAAAGAGAATTCTATGTAACCATACAGAGTGAATGAGCTTTGATCAGAGCAAGGGTACAACACGCAATGGTAAGCACTACAGAACTAACCAAGAAGGAGACAGAACTGTCTATAGTCTAGTAAGGGATTCGGCTGCGCAAGAACCTCTAACTACACCATCGTTGAGCCAACACAGGGGTAAGAACTCACCCGTACCTCCTCCCCCACTAGAAGATGATATGGCCTCACATATGAACCTACCTACCTTCAAGGGTGTAGGGGATGAAGATATGGATCGGTTCTGGTTTGTCACAGGATCGATATGGACTGCGTAGAACGCGGCCAACAATGCTGTGAAGAGGGCGTAACTATCCCTTGCCTTTGAAGGAAGGGCATTGGACTGGTATATGGGATACATAGCTCAGCATGAAAATGTGACCATTGAAGATATTAAGAATGCCTTGAAACAACAGTTCAAGAAGCCTAAGTCCTACTCTCAGATAGTGAACGATTTGAAAGATTTAGAGAAAGGACTGTCCGAGTCTGTATTGGAAGCTGACCAACGGTTAGAAAAGGTAATTAGAGAAAGAGGATTTTTGTATGATGATAGGCAACACATGGAGTGGTTCATTGCTATGTTGATGCCCCACCTACGCGTGCCAATGGGTCATCAAGCCATTGAATCGCAGGAAAAGGCCTTGGAGATTGCTATGAAGCTGGAAGCTATGCCAAGAGATGATACCCAGTTAGGAGTACAAAAAATACAAGGATAGCTAGAGGCCATGCACATGGATATCCATAATTTGTAGAAGGAACGAGGAACAGAGGCTAGCCTTGACAGATGGTGCATATGATGCAAGGTGAATGGCCACACCAATGATAGTTTTCCACTGCTAGCAGACTACATGCAGGCCAAGGGACCTAGCCTGTTATGCCCTAGGGAAGCTACGGGACCCAGTGGGCCAGTGCTGTGGTGCAAATATTGTCGCGTTGCTGGGCTACATGATACCAACCACTGCCCCCAACTTGCCGCATATGTCCCAGAAGTGAAGCAACAACGGTGCAGGTTTTGCAGATCTGTAGGACATTATGAGCAGAACTGCCGGAACTATGATCTGATGATAGATAGAGGAAACCTATATAGGTTACAATCAGACCCTTCTTCACCAATATCCCCCTCAGGTATGGGTGGCTCCCTAGCTAGGGGTAGGGAACGGAGCCAAGGTGGAAGCACAGGTAAGGGGAGAGGACAACTAATTTTCTATAATTGCAGAGAAATAGGGCACTTTGCAAGGGACTTCACGAACCGTGCGAGACAATCCTGTAGATATTGCTACAAATACTGTAGATAGCTAGATCATGTGATCAAAGATTGCTCGATTCTGATAGCCAATATGTAAGAGAAGCATCAAACACCTATGCAAAATGTACAAAGGGTTAAGGCATAACCTCGAGATGAAGGACCAAGCATTAATATTATAACACGCAGCGGCATGGCCACCGAGGGAGCTGCGGAGAAAGATGAGGTGGAGATTCTTATCAAAAAAGCATCCATCAAACAAGAAGGTTTGGACTTACAAAATGAAAAGGAAACCTTTGTCACAGCTCGCCAAGACTTTTCTAAGGCTGAGGTATCTACTCCTCAAGCCCCCGTGAACCTCAAAGTATATGCCGAGGTCAAACCATTTTTGCAGGTGTGTATGAAGCTATTGCACACAACCAAATGGCCGTAGAAAACCTCCAAGCTTTGATAGACAACTGTGCAGAAAGAAAAAAGCCACCCATGGAAGTTAAGGATGTGCACAAATTGTACAAGCATAAGAATCACACCGGTAGGGAAATGCGGTTAACCGCAAAAATTGGTGATTATGAGATGGATCAGGTTATTCTAGACCTAGGCTTAGATGCGAACATACTACCTAAGAAAACTTGGCATCGAATGGGAGAACCTAAGCTAGAATGGTCCACTATCCAGCTGTGCATGGCTAATCAACAGAAGATCATACCGTTGGGGAGGTTGTCAAAGATCATGGTAGATATCGCAGGAGTTAAGGTCCGAGCCAACTTTGAGGTCATTTAGATTGTAGAAGATGCAAACCCCTATCCTACGCTCCTAGGATTGGACTGGGCCATCAATATGGGAGGTATCATCAATTTGAAGAAAAGAATCATGGTATTTGAAAACGAAGGTACACGGGTGATAGTACAATTAGACCCTGCAGAAGGAGAACGGTATACGGAGCCAGGGCGTGAAGAAGAATATGTGTATCATATTTATAAGTTAACTGCATGGGACGAATATTGGATCAACCCCACAGTCGATGGTGTACTCTGTTGGGAAAATGATAGTGATTGTTTCTCAGACTTCAACGGGGAAATAGAAAACTGGCAGAACCGATTACATGATGTATCTGCGCTACGATGTCTTACGATCACAAAGGAATTTCGATGCATCTCCTCCGAGGTAAGATAAATGCCCTAATTTGATGGTTCTAGTAGTATCAAGGAGTTTTTGCGAACATTTGAGGCTGAGGTTCTGTGAGAGTGAAGGTTGTGGGCCCTTAATCTAGCTGTGCACACAACACCTGCTAGGCAGTGGGATATGCATAAGGAGGCATTCTAGGATTGGGAAGAATGTTGGGATATGATGATCTTGCGATTCAAACCTCCGACCCACTTGCACATAGAAACATTCCTTGGTCTTGGAAACCCGTGCGAGCATCTATTCGCTTGGATGGAAAATTGGTGTGACCGAACTATAGAAGAATGGGTTCACCTATTTATTCATGCATTAGGACCAATTCCCACCACATGGTACTTAGATGCAGAGTTAAATAAACGCACTCGCCACTGGGAAACATTAAAATATGAATTTTTAGGGACATTTGGGCTGAAAGGGGGAACAGAGGCACTTGACGAAGCTCTACAAGATATATATAGATTCATTTCTTATGAATCACACCCCTACACAGCACTTGGGGTATCGACATGGGAAACACAGATGTTGGATATTTCCAACTTCCACAACGTAACCTTAGAAGAATGCAATGAGGATCCACACAATGTTTCTATCCCAGAATCAGAGGGGGAACGTGCAGTTGTGGGACCTCCACTACAAACTGTGGATGTTACGCAGCCTCTGAAGCTACAAGAAGTCAACATTAGCACATAAGAGCAGCCCAAGATGGCTAAAATTGGGGATTATTGGGATGATGATACAATCAGAAAAGTTGTTGAACTGCTCATGGAATACCAGGATTTATTCTCGACAAAGTTATTAGAATTTAAGGGGATCACAGGGGACCTAGGGGTCATGCACATCATGCTAAAACTAGATGTGTGCCCTATCAAGCAACGGTCGTATCGTCTGAATCCTAACTATAAGAAAAATATTAAGGAAGAAATCGATAAAATGCTTGTCGCAAGTATCATTGAACCGGTCGAATAATTGGACTGGGTAAGCCCAATGGTGGTTCAGGAGAAAAAACAAAGGAAGAGATACGAATCTACGTGGATTTGCGCAAATTGAATGATGCCTGTGTACATGACCCCTTTCCTATGCCATTCTCAGACGAAATCCTTGATAGCGTAGGAGGGCAAGAAGCATACTCATTCACGGATGGGTTCTTAGGGTACCATCAGATCAGAATCACACCTGAAGATCGCAGCAAGACTACATTTGCCACAGAATGGAAATACTTCTAGTATACAGTGATGTCATTTGGACTCAAGAATGCCCTTGCTATATTTTCACAAGTAGTAGTTGCAGTATTCAAAGAGTTCATCCACAAATTTTTGGAAGTTTACTTTTATGATTGGACTGTCTTTGGATTATTAAAGAAGCATGTTTCAAACCTGCGCATGATGTTGGATTTCTGTCGAAAGCACCAGATTTCCTTGAATATCAAGAAGTGTATCTTCCGCATACCCTTCGGAATATTGCTCGGACACATAGTGTCTCAACAGGGACTGATGGTTGACCCTACGAAAGTTACAGTGATAGTTTATCTAGCAGTCCCTACCACTGTGAAACAACTGTGTTTGATCCTCGGACACACAGGCTACTACAGAAAGTTCATTCTGGGGTACGCGCTAATCACAGCCCCTATGGAAAAACTACTTAAGAAGGATGTTTCATTTTTCTGGGATGATGAGTGTCAAAAGAGCTTCGAGCTGCTCAAGGAGAAGATGGTCTTTGCACCTATCCTCATTTTTCCTGATTGGGAGAAGGTCTTTCATGTTCACATTGACATATCCAGAATCACCCTTGGAGCGGTCCCGATGCTACCTGGAGATGGAGATATTGATCACCCAGTTGCATTTTCTAGTAAAAAACTCTCTGGTGTCGAGCGCAACTATTCCACCACGGAGCGGGGGGGATTGGACATGGTCTATGCGTTACAAAGTATCAACACTATTTGCTAGGGGGACACTTAAAAATGTTTAAAGATAATTTGGCTTTGAAATACCTGGTGAATAAGCCTGTGTTGGGGGGGGGGGGAATCTGCCAATGGCTATTGCAGTTCCAGGAATACGACTTTGAGATCATTGTCAAGTTGGGGAAGTTGAATGCTGGACTGGATCACTTGTCCAAAATTGAGACTGGTGAGGACCCAACCAACCTAGAAGAAGGACTGCCTAATGCGCAGCTATTTTCTATTAAGGTAGTTGATGCACACTTCACTGACATCATTCAGTTCCTAACTATAGGCAGGGCACCTGCAGAGTATTAGGTGCAACAGAAGAAAGAGTTGGTAACCTGCGCTGCGGATTTTACCATCATCGCAGGTCATCTATATAAGATGGGAGCAGACAAAGTGCTGTGAAGGTATGTTTTGGAACATGAACAACATGCTATCTTGGCAGAAGCCCACGATGGGGTAGCAAGAGGTCACTACGCAGGGAACACGACGACGTGGAAGATCTTATGAGTTGGATTATGGTGGCCTCCCCTGCATAGTGATTCTCATGACTTTTGTAAGGCTTGCGATACCTACCAATGCATCAGAAGGCCATCCCATAAGAATGAAATGCCCCTTTAACCGCAAATGGCCCTGCAAGCATTTGACAAGTGGGCCATCAATTTTGTAGGACCTATCAACCCACCTAGAAAGAAGACAGGTGTGCGCTACATTATCAGTGCTACTGATTATGTAAATAGGTGGGTCAAGGCACAAGTGGTAAAGGATTTCACTGCAGATACTGCTACACACTTCATCTTTGAGCATATTTTGACCAGATTTGGATGTCTGAAAATCCTGATGAGCGATAGAGGTACGCAATTTATCGATGAAACAATATAGGTCTTGACGGAAGAATTTCGGATCCATCATGCTAAAATCACTCTGTATCATCCTCAGGAAAACGGAGTGGTCGAAGCTTTTAATAAGGTCTTGGAACACGCATTGACCAAGGTCTGTAATGCTGACAGCAGCGACTGGGATGTGCGCATCCCATCTGTTCTATGGGCCTACCGAACCACCTGTAAGAAGTTGACAGGGAAAATACCATTTCGGATGGTTTATGGAAAGGATGCCATTATTCCCATCGAATATATTGTTCCTAGTCTGCGCATTGCATACTTTATGAATATGGAAGAGCCTAATATCATGGAGGAGCGGTTAGTGCATCTTGTGGCTTTGGAGGAACATTGCTTCATTGCTAATTTCCATCAACAAGTTCAGAAGGTTCGAGATAAGGCATGGCATGATCGACATATTAAAAAAAAGTCCTTTGCGGAGGGTGAATTAGTGCTATTGTATGATATCAAGTTTGCGAGACACATGGGGAAGTTCTGATAGCACTGGCTGGGGCCCTATGTAGTTAAAGAAATCATGGAGGGTGGGGTTGTTTGATTAGCCACCCTGCACGGCCATATGCTACCCGGCTATGTTAATGGCAGCCGACTCAAACTGTATCAGATCAAATGGCTATATGGTCGATGTAGCTATATAAAATGGGCTACGCCCACCAAGGAAGGTACGAATGGAAGGTACCATGATATGCATAGGTTATGGCTGCCGAATTCGACACCCGGAGGGATGCGCCGGAGGCGCAGGAATCGACTTGGAAGGCAGCAGGTGCGCTGGCCGCACAAATATACATTGGGCATACGGGAAGTCTGCTGGGAGTGCAGGGGTGCGCTAAGTGCACACAAGGTGTGAAAACTAGCCGTTGGAACAGTAAAATCGGGTAAAAGGCAAAAGTTATCGTTGAAGGGAGCGAGTGAGCGACATTTAATGAGGCGATTTCTGGAGATTTTTTACCGTTTACTTAATGGTAAGTTCCAAGTGAAGTTTACCCAACTATTGGTCAATTGAAAAGGTTGTAAAAGGAGCAGGATAGATCAAACAAGGGTTCCATATTGCTTGTGCTTGGTGTGTTTGTCCTTAACGAATTTGTGTTGTAAGAATTTCTATACCTATAGCATCCCTTTCATGTTTGAGAAACCTACGCCCTCTGATAGTAGCCACCCGGGGTTGGGATTCATTTTTTGTGCTAGAATGAAGACCACTAATCCTGTTGAACCCTTGGCACTAGTGACTTCAGCGGGACAAGAAATCGAGGAAGTGGTGGAGATTGAGTCTGAGGCTGAAGAGGTCCTCTCCACGCTGAGCCCAACTACGAGGAAAGGAAAGGAAAAAGCACAAGGCTCAGGAAACCCATAGAATGGGTTGGGGTGAAGCCCCGTACTTCCTCGAGGAATGTAAAATCCCCGTGAGTGATGCCTCGGGTATGCTCTGCTGAAGAAGAGGCCTAGACTACCGAACTGATCAATTTGTTACCTCCCTTTGTTCGGCCACGTAGGCCCTTGGCGCGCACGCTGAAGAACCTCGATGGCCTGATCACCTACCTAAAGATGCCACTGACCCCGGGAGAGGTCCCTGTCATTGGCGAACCTTTTGGAAGGCTCCATGAGATAAAATTTGATGATCACAACTTGGCCAATTTAGAGGCCTACCCTGAGCTGGCACCTAAGTTATACCTCGATAGAGTTTAGGAAGATGACAGGACAAAGATTTTCCCCATGCGTTGGATGCATGGATTGGCTGGGTCCAGGCTCCTGAACCTGCTAAGGATGCCACACTTTGGAAACTACAATATCACAAACTGTCTGGTACGTCAGTTTCTCGCCTTGGTTCACGATGGTTGCCTATGGATCCAGGATAGAATCCCCATCAATGTTGATATTTTTCATCGAATTACTGGTCTTCCCATGAATGGATTGAACCCTCTAGAGCATGTTGGCAAGAAGTATGATGGGGAGACTACTGAATATGTGCGCAAAACCTACCATGTGGAGCAGAATACTCGAGGCTTCATAATCAAATCCATCAGTGACCAAGGTACATAGTTGGGCACCATGTTGTTGGCATGTAAGTGTTAAGTCCCTATATTAATACTGTAGTCCCTTATTATGTTAGTGTAGCCCCCTTTATTTTTATTGTTGTACCCTGTAAACCCCATATTGTTATTATTGTGCCCTTACATTATTATTGTTAGGTCGGCTAGGATTACATTGTGGCCCCACTAGGATTACATTGTAGCCCCATGGACTCCTATATATAGAAGGGTGGTTTTTTCATTTGTATCATCCAAGAATTGTTCATTCATGTAATGTATTGGAGGTTTCCCCCTCGAAGTGGATTAATTATAAGGCGTTGATATCTCTTTTCTTCTCTTTTTGGAGTTGGTTTCACAACATTTGGTATCATAGCTTTGAGATTCTAGGGTTTCGCTGCTCCAGATAGGTCATCGTGGAATTTTCGCTATAACCTTTTTTTCTACAAAGGTTCAGAATCTAAAAATTTTAGAGTATGAAGCCGAAATCCTTAGGAGCATCATAAAAAAATTTCAGAGCTTGGTTCGCAATATTTTCGGAGATACGATCTATGCAAGTTAGGTCATTTTGCAGGCTCCTGAATTTAACCTAAACAGGTCATCGTGGTATTTTCGTAATAATTTTTTTCTACAAAGGTTCAGAAGCTAAAATTTTTATAGTACGAAGCCGCAATCCTGAGGAACATTTTCGCACAATTTCAGATATTGGTTTGCAATATTTTCAGAGATATGATCTGTGGAAGTTAGGGCTTTTTGATGCTTCTAAATTTCATATCAAAGAGTTGATCGTGGGAAAATCTTCATAACTCTCTCTCTGAGCATCGGATTGGAATTATGTAAAAAGTGGCTGCAAGAACACAAAATTTAGTTTCTTGTCTATCAATTTCAGAGCCAAAGGAGGAGACAATGACATGTGTCAAGTCATACAAGTTCTCTCTACTGAACTAGTCCATAATTAGGTCATCGTAGGAGATTGGGCATAACTTTGTCTTCAAGAATCCAAATCAGCTCAGACCTATGCATTGGAAGTAAGATTTAGAGGGCTACGTCATGGCTGAATTTAAACTATTGAGGATTTAAAAGAAGATATATAATTTACTTTCAATATCGAGCTTCTCAAAAGAAAGAAAAAGGTATGTATTTGGTTTTTAAAATTGCATAATGTTTGTTTGAAAAAGCAGTTTGAAGTGATTCCAAGAGAATATTTTAGAATTTTAATAGTATTGGGTTCTATAATGCCTCCAAAAAATAATTCCATACCCATTAAGCCCACAAAAAGCTATACTATGACGCATGAAGAGGAAGAAGTGCAGTATGAGATATCAAAATTACGGTACCAAGTGCAACAAATTTCGATCTTATGAAGAGCAATTGAAGATGACATAGATGGTTTAAAAGAAGAAATGGAGGCTACATTGAATGGTTTGAAGCATCAAATAATAGCTAATATGGATGATAAATTAGTGGAATATCACATCAAGCATCAACAACAAGTTCTCCAACTCTCAAAGGATAACATAACTTTGGTGCAGAATCTAATGAAACAGCAGGAAGATCAACATCACATCGAAAAAAGTTCTGAAGCAGTCACAGAAACAAGAACTTGACAACTACAAAATTGATCAATTTCAGAGTATCTCATCAAGTGGAAGAACTTTCCTGTAGAATATTCCACATGGGAGGATGAGAATTTTATACCGAAGCATCAAGAAATAATCAAACGTTGAGGACAACACTTGTTTGAAGGAGAGGGGCATGTTAAGTCCCTATATTAATAGTGTAGTCCCTTATTATGTTAGTGTAGCCCCCCTTATTGTTATTGTTGTACCCCTGTAAACCCCATATTGTTATTATTGTGCACTTACATTATTATTGTTAGGTCAGCTAGGATTACATTATGGCCCCATGGACTCCTATATATAGAAGGGAGGTTTTTTCATTTGTATCATCCAAGAATTGTTCATTCATGTAATGTATTGGAGGTAGCCCCCTCGAAGTGGCTTATTTCTAAGGTGTTGATATCTCTTTTCTTCTCTTTTTGGAGCTGGTTTCACAATAGCAAGATGATGAGAAAATGCCAGGTCACCTCTGTCCCTGCATATGTGATTCAGTTAGTGCATTGGGAAAGGGGTATGCTTCAACTGGGCCCAGTACTTGTGCGATGAGTTTCTAGCCAATGTTAGAAAATCCCAGGAGCAGGGATAGGCCTTTTGTTATTCCTAGTTGTTGCTTCTCATAGCATTGGTCGCTTGGGAAGCACCTGAGGAATCTGTCCTCCCTGAGCTCACCCAAGGCATTTGCGAAGGTGCTCGTTATGTGAACTTGTGGGACTCCAAGGATGCGTAGCGCATCAAGGACAACCAAGTATTTTGGGTCCTTTTCCAGAGCAAGTTGGCAGCAACTATCAATTCTCGACCACACTTGTCTCCTGCAGTAAATGACAGGTACAAGAGCATTGCGGCCTTCCAGGTAAATATGCACAATGTCCAAATTCGGGGCTGCAAGGATTCTGCATGGGTTTCTCTCCCTTATGTGGTTGCAAATGAAGAAATTGACAATGTAATTGCACTATGGCCTCCTCACTAGAAGATTGGCTTTAAAACAGGTGCGAAGAGCACCAAAGGCATAAGCACAACGAAATTAATCCCGCCTGTCATCGCCAACGATACTAGAGGACCCAGAAAGGGAATGGGGAAGGGTGCCGGAGCTACATCACAGAAGGGTTCGCAGCTCGGTAAGAGTACAAGGAAAGGAATGGATGCCATAGTACATAAATATGCACAGCAAAATCTGGATACTGAAGGAAAGGAGGTGGGAGGTGTTGATTCCCCTCAGGGAACAAAGCGGAGGACTGACCCTGCTAAGGGGCCACGAAAGAAGCATCACTCCCAATGACCCAAACGTGAGGAAGAGGTCACAATTGTTGAAGGGGACCTCGAGAAAATCGTGGATGTAGTTACATTCACTGCAGAGGAAAAATGGCTGGCTCTAAAAGAGTAGCAACGAGTTACGGTCTACAAACTTCAGGCCAAGCCCCGAGCTCTGTAGCTAAAGACAGACACGCTGCAAACTAGTATGGTTCAAGTACGAACACCCTCGGCAGCTAGCAGCACAGAACTTGTTACAGTGGAAAGCCACCTCTGTTCCTTGCCTGGTGTAGCCCTCACAATAATTCCACTCGACTTAGGAGTGAAAATCCAGGCGTGTGCAGAAGTACAGCTGAATCTGGCCAGGTTGCCTCATGAAGCGTTACAGGTTCTCCACACCTCCTTGTTTGAGGAAATTCAACACCAAGACCGTCAAGTACACCACTGGCTCAGTGTAGTTGATCAGACCATCAACGAGAAGAACACTGAATTTTCCCAGGTACAGGCTACCTGTACCCTCGCCATCGCGCATCAAATGGAGTTGGAACACTTAATTAACAAACTCTTTGCGGATGTTACAGAAGAGATCCCAGCCACAACCACCCCTCAGGCCAAGATTGAGGGGTTGGTCGCAGTCTTGAAGGCCTCTAGGACATATATTCAAGTTGTAAAGACACAGATGGAGTAGCAGATCGCAGATCTGCAGGTGAAGCTGTAGCCAGAGACATCGCCAGAGGTACAAGCCCAGCGAGCTACACTGGTTACCGTAGCTACAAATGTAATTATAGGATATATTTCTCAGGGCACCTAATTTTTGGATACAACCATGTAGTTATGGACCAAGGTACGATGCGATCCCATTATGCGAGAAATAAACCAGGACCTATGACAAAAGGAAGAGGCATTCGAGCAGATCGAAGCCATGATGCCTACTCTAGTTCCTACTCAATGATTAGCACGACTGCAGACTAGCCATGCCCTTCGGGATGATATCGAGGAACTCTGCCAGAAGAAGAAGAGTCTTAGTGACCATCTTAAGCCATGGGTTGATGAAGCCCTCAAGCTCTCACAGGATATTGATATTGCTATTAAGCAATTGAACCAAACTCTGGAGAGCGTCACCGCGGTGACAGAAGAACTGACATCGCAAAAGTTAGTGGATATTGTACAGAATGATAATTCTCAGAGTGAAGGAGTGATGCCCCCACTGATTGAGGCAGTCAAACTACTACAAGCGCAGGTGGATGCCCCACCATCACAGTGACTCGGGATGAGTCTAAAGATTATGTTAGGGGACTGCTAGAACAGGGTCCCCTAAAAGCTGCGAATTTTGTATAATTTTGTATATTTTTTATATTATTTAGTCTAGCGCAGGGGTTTTGGTGGGGGGGGGGGGGTCAAAGCCCTGAATGCAATGTAATGGGTCAAGGGTAGACAAAGTGTCCGCAAACCATGGTTTGTGGACCACTGAAAGCATAGGCTAAGTCGATATAAATAGATGAACCTTTTTGAGTCTTAAGGTAGAAACGAATTAAGGTTGATGCTAAGCACAAATTTTTATATCTGTTGTCAGGTTGTTTGGGTAAGGAGTCTTGCTAGCTGTGTGCATGGAGATCCTCATTCCTGCTGTGTGCGGACCCTACTGGCTGTGTGTACAGTTGGTATTTTGGGATTGTAAGTGGATTTTGATATTAATATATATGCGAAGTACTGTTAGGAATCTAATGCTATCTAGATCTATTTTGGTTATGATTGATGTGAACCTGGGCTATATGATTAAGTTGCGAAAGTGTCTGTTTAATTGCTACGAATTATGAAAGTCTCTATGTTTCTGGTATATGTATCTATGATCTGTTAATTACTGTGATTATAGTGTTTTGTGCTGATAATTGGTATTACGCACGTGGATGCGGAGGTATTTACTAGATATATGCTTGAGAAAGGCTCCATTATACAATGAATTATATTTTTAATAAGCCTACGAATAGATCTGTTTAGTGCGAATTCAATGGGCTGGGAACGTAGACCTTCTTGACTTACCTACTCTCTCTCAAGGTGCAAAAACCTAGTTCCAGCACCCTCCTATACTGCTTCGAGTGAGAATTTGGCTTGCGTAATCAGGTCACTACCGAAAGGGCCAGTAGTATAGGGGTTTATTGGCAAACCTTAACCTCCGAACCTGGGTCAGGACCCCTCGAGCCAATAACGTGCCATTATTGGCATATGTTTTATAATGAGTTATGAGAGTGTATATGAATAATACATGAAATACATGGTTGTACTAACACTACTAACAATAAATACATATTTGAACCAACTCTCATAACTCATTATACAACATATGCCAATAATGGCTCATGAATCTATGACCAATACCAAATGATTTACAATAATAATCCATAATATCATGAGCATAATATAGGTCTCCTCAATGTGGTATACATATGAATAAAATGAAACTAAAAGATAAAGCACTAGAATGCATGGCTGACATATAATCCTCTCATCAATGCAAATACATAGATCATATGATCCAAAATATGTTCTCTACATAGAAGCAAGACAATGTTAATAAAAATCACATAAGAGACATGTATCAACCTTCCCAAATAATCAGCCATAAATCAATATATCAGCAGTAGTAACCAACAACACGTGATAATACTCAATGGCCCAACAATAACACATATCAATACCATCATAAAGCAGCAACATATCACATCAATCATCCCAATATATATCAACTCTCTACATCTATATATGGCAGCAACAATAACCATCATATGGAGTATGATACTCTACAAAATATCCAAAAAATGGTAGCAACAAATAATCATATAATGATGTAATGACACTAACAACATCACATCAGCAATCCATGCTAAAAAACATAAGCATCATCGTATGTAGCAACATCATCAACATGAAACACATAAATATAAACATCATGCAACATCATCATACTAATCTCCATGGCACCAAAACATGCCCAAAACCATCAATCCATAATGCATAACACATGACAAATTCATGTCAACTCATGTAAGCAACGTATAATCCATGCATAATCAAAATGCAAGCTCCCACAACAATGATATATCAAATAAACATATAGCATGGAACATATAGCCAATTCATCCAAATAACCAAGGAGCCATCAAAATATTGGAAGCATATAAGGTGATCCCCGTGAACTCATGCCATCCTTTTACCTAATCACATATTAGAATATCCAACATTAGTAGCAAAAATCTATCATCAATATATGATAATCAAGGAGATAGGCATCAATAACACCATAAACTAACTGCATGCAAAAACAAAATGTGCCATATACTCCCCCTGATCCAATGAAGTATTCTCATGCTTTTTATAGTCTAAAATATCTATCATTCAAGAGTGAACTGCAATATGTGCTTATCTCTTCCACTCTTAATTTGATGAACAAGAGTAGTCTCTTGGTCTCTTCTTACTTTTTACTCTTCCCTGCAAAACATATACATTATCTGGTGTTTTAGCTCCTCTAGCTATCATCCTATTTGATCCTCCCTCTCAAATGAAACAAAATTTGGAGTTGAAGCCTAATCCCTTGCCTCCATCACCCATTTGGCTCACACTTAAAATATTTTTATTTAAACCCTCTATGGGCCACACATTTTCTGCATTGGTCCTCTTCTCTCCAAGGTTGCCCTTTCCACTTCCCAATACTCTTGCTAGTTCACTTCTTTCAAAAAAAACATGACCACCTTTGATTCTTTTAAAGAAGTGAAATTTTATCCTATATATAGACACATGATGAGAGCATCCACTATCAATATACCATTTTTAATCCTCATCACACGATCAAAGAGCAATACCACATCTTCCTAATTGTTCTTCCTTTTTCTTCCACAAGGCTCTTGATGGGTTCCTTTGTTGTGCATGTTTATTTGGATGTTCATTTTGTACTGAGGGTCTCATGGATCTAGGAATAAAGTAATCCTTGGGCATGTGTCTAAATATTTTACACACAAAACATTCTACATGACCAAGATAAGAAGCCAAAGGATATGATCTTTTGTTCCTCATGCTAGATTTCCAACTTCTCATACTAAAATTGCAATCAATGGATTTATGGAAAAACAGATTACAAGCATAACATAAACCATTAAATTAACTTGTATACCTGAAGTATGATCTCATTCCTTGTTGTCCAAACTATTGCATGCATGTGTCCAAATTGCTCCTACAAAAAGCTTCTTTATTTCCAAACAAATGAAAATGAAAGCACTCAATCTCATTCACTAATGGAGCAAATGGATTCTTATTTCTTCTTTGAATCTTGCTACTATCAACTTTAGGAGTGAATGATTTTCTTGGCATAGTAACTCCATTCGAATCTATTCTTTGTTTTTGGTGATGAAATTATTCCCTCTTTTATCCAACATTCTCATGGATTCTCACAAGTTTCATTATAGGTTTATTTGAATCTATATTGTTAAATTTTCCTACATCTGAACTTATTTCTCCTCTTTAAAGGTTAGAGCTAGATTTTCTCATTGCTATGCTTCTCTTAACATTTTCTAACTGTTGGTCCTTTTCTTCAATTTGTTTTCTAAAATTTTCAAACACATTTTAAAGTGCTTCTACATAAAAAAAAATTCATTATGTTTGTTGCACATCACTTCTTCATTTCTTTTTGAATCCTCTATCTAGGTTCTCAAGGTAGTGAGCTCCTCCTTGATATTTTTATCCTTCTCATCACAAATATACAACAATTTATTATGATCTCTACATGTAGTTTTTAGTTTTTCTACTTCAACAACTAATTCATTGATAACAATTGTTGCTGATTCATATTTAGTCTTAGCCGTAAAAATATCCTTCTCATCATTAACCTTAAAAGAATCATCAGAATTATAATAAAAAAAATCGTTCAAAATATTACCTCATGACACATCTAATTAAGAGTTTACAACTTCTAGTGTTACAGAATGATTTTCTTCCTTCAAAATATTTGGTTTTTGATACATCCTCCTCTTGCTTCTTGCCATAACCCACAATATACTCTCCAAGCGGTCAAGATTCACTGAAGAGCACTGGATCTGATACCAATTGTTGGAAATATATTCTCTACTTGGGGGGGGGGGGGGGTGAATTAGTAGTGATGTCCTTTATAACAATTTTACCAATTTAAACTTTTGCTAAAATATCTATCATCCATGCACATCCACAACATTATCTTATCAAAACATATAAGCAACAATAAGATCAAAGCATAATAACCATGAGAAATATCAACACAATCATGCACACATAAGAACACAAATATTTCTAGTGGAAACCCTTTAGAGAGAAAAACACCATGCTGCTATTGTGCTGCTCAAATATTCTAGTAATATTATAAGAAAAATTACATGGATGAGCCTACAACCATAATCTGAAAGACCTGGCTTCCTCTACGATATACTGGCATCTATCAATTCAGAAATTTGTTTCTCTCACGAACCTATGGACTACCATCCGGTTGAAGCTCCCATGACCAACGATCCTTGCCCAACCACCATTGGAATGTCCAACTCCTATTGGATGGAGAAAAATATTCCTACTATGAATCACCAAATCATTCTCTCCACTAAATCCTCAACACACATTCACTTCCTCCATGCGAACCTCGTTTCATATATTTTTCATATTGGTCTCATTTTATCAACATGAGAAACCCAACAACTCTAGAATTATGCTCCTCAAATCTGGATCTTAAAACTATGCCTGGTGAAGGGAATTTATTCACAACTTGTAATCATGACAATAACAACACTCTACTCTCAATTATCCTCCATTATGTATCCCAATTCACCTCTGAAATTATGCATGCACAACTCTAAAATATATCTAATATTTACTCACAAATATATGATATATTACATCTGCACAAACTATGTGAGCAACTGTTACATACTCTACTCACTCACACAACTCTCACAATTTCATGCTCATAAAATCTCCAAGAAACAAACCAAATTAACTCAATGCCTTCTTATATTTAACATTTTATGAGATTATTAACTCAGTAAATGAAATAGGTTATGGAAGACTCAACAAATTTGTTCACATGTTTCAGATCTAGTTGAGGAAGGCTTCTTGACTAAATAAATCACTAATTCCACTAGCCCTTTCATATCTTTAACCTTTATTAGATTCTATAGGGTCCAGAAAATTTTTCCGACCATATGCCAAAAATTATCGATAAATAACATTTCCACAACACCAAAATAGGTTGAGCAACGCGAGGAATGAAGATCTTTTCTCACCAAAGCCCATAGTACCTCCCTCAGCACTGCTTTGCATGCGAATTTAGCCACGTAAAGCTATAGTCACTCCCATAGGCTTCTCTCCATGTGAATATGGCTCCAAAATCTCTCCTATGACTCAACAAGCATGCGACCGGGGCAGAGGATGGTCAAACCTCAGTTAACTCATATAAAAAATTGCTGAAAATTATTCTAGATCTTGAAATGCCCCTGTAGGACCTATGGAAGTCTATGAAACCTCTACAACACTTCAAAAATCCACTAGAATAACTCCATCATCATCCTAAGTCAAACTAGGTTAACGAGGATGCCAACCAACAACCATACTAAGTAATTGAGTCATCAAACTACTCCTCAACATCTATGCCATCAGTATTAAGCTCTAGAACATGTTAGACATCCTCCAACACCTACAAAACCATCTAAAAAATCTACTACCACATCTAGATCCTCTCCAAGTCCAATGTATAACATGTCAGGATGGGAGACCTAATCAGGGATATGGAGACCATATAGAACTAATCAACAAGGCTCCTCAACTCTAGCTTGTGTAGTATCCATTAACCTCTATATCTAGAAACATGATCATGAAGACCATCATCATGGGAAGGCCTCCAAGATAATCCAACACATGATCATCCAACCTCCAAGCTAGTGCAACATACCATAATCCAACCAAGGATCATTTACACCTAAACCATCATCTCCAAGCTAGTCCAAGCTGGTAGACAAGCCAAGGACCATATCCAAGCTAGTCTAATATATTAGACATTCTAAGGAACATATACCGTATTACCTCACTCATAAAACACCTCAACCATCTTCAACCACATATACATATGCATAGCCAACACACTTGCAACCCAAGTAACCTGGTTGACATCAATGACAATCAACCACACATCTGCAAAACACAACATTGTCAAAATTATAGGGACCTAACAGATAATGAAAAACATTAAAGGCTCGTAACATTTAAGAGAGATCCCTTTAGTTCAAGGGCTAGCTTGAATTAAGGGATTTTTGAGGTCTAAAATGTGCCTCCTAAGGAAATTATAAAATAATAATGGAAATAATAAAATAATATTAGATTACATCATCAAATTTTAGAGGGAAAAAAGTAAAAACTATTTTTTCAACTTATCTCCCTATGGGTTTACTCAAATTTCAAGTAGAAAAACTTGTTGGATGTAGAATTTGATTCCTCATCCAAGGAGTACTCATGTTGCATACTCTCTATGAACCCTGCTACATGAAAAATGAGAAATACATGAAAAAACGTGATTGCAATCATGTTTTTAATGTATTTTTCATTTTTTCGCATAGCAGGGTCCATCGAAAGTATGCAACATGGGTACTTCTTGGATGAGGAATCAAATTTTTCATCCAATGAGTACTCTCACTCTAAATTTGAGTAAAACGTTAGGGAGATAAGTTGAAAAATTAGTGTTATTATTTTCTTATTTTTTAAACTTTTTACCTTTTTACTCCAAAAATGGTGAATCATCCCCCGTGGATGACATCATCATCTTGAATCCTATTAGTTCTTATAAAGTTTATTTTGGCTGTACATTTTTCTTAGGAGGCCCATTTTAGACCTCAAAATTCCCCTAATGGACCTAAAATGGTTGAGTTGGTTTCTTGGCATAGTTTCCAACCAATAAACTCCCTTCAACAAACATATACAACAATTTTAACCAATACTTAGTAGTGTTCAACCTTGTAATCATGATTTATACACTTTATACTGGTCTAATGTATTTTGTCCTGTATTGGTTGTAGTGTCTCAAAGTTGCATGTTCATTCCCTGAAGCTGAGCTGCAAACTTATGGGAGAAGGATTTAAATATGAGGTGAAAATTGGGTAACATAATTTATCAATGGATAGGGAGAATTATAATGCAAGAGATTATTTTTCTAGGTTCATTATAATGCACTTATCGAAAGGACAAGTAGTGTTACACCTTGTAGGTGAATTTTCTCAGATTTCATGTGCTTTCTAGTCAATTCCAAGGGCTTCTACCATGGTTTTTTCTCATGGTAAATGGTCAAACAGATCGAGAAATTTTTATTCTCATATAGAAGTTGATTAAAGTTGAAAATATAAGGAGAATCATATAATTAGGATAATACCTTGAGGAATTGTGGTTGGATGGATTGAGTATGCGACCAATTGAGAGGACATTGAAAGAGAAGCAATGTGGCTATAGGTACATATTGAATATCAAAATTGAATTAGAGTTGTTTGTTGAAGTTCAAGATAGTATTATATGTAGGAAGCTGTGATCATAGTTGAGTATAAGTTGTAAATGGTTTTGTGATTGAGAGAGGGTACTTGCAATGGAGATATGTTGTTGTTGTTGATTTATCAATATCGTGTTGTAGAGAGAGTTGCTTTGATTATTAAGGTCTAGTCTAAAATATTTTGAAAAATGGCCCTATGGAATTTGATGAGGCCATGGCCTAGAAATTGGTGGCTTGATAATACATGGGTAGTGGATCATTGTTGGTGGTGGTCAGCTAAATTTCTGTAGGGGTGGTGGCTCCTTGTTGGTGGTGGGCAACTAATTGTTGTAAGGGTGGTGGCTCCTTATTGGTGGTGGCCAGCTAAAATATGTAATCAATATTTGAAGAATTAATAAAAGAATCAGAGCAACACGACAACAATAGGGTGGCTTTTTTCCCTTCGAGGTTTCTAGAAGAAATACTCGTGTCTCTTTGTACATGCCTGTGTTGATGTTTATCATAGATTTTATATGTTGAGTTTATGTTTCTTCTATATTTAGATATATAGATGTTATTGATGTGTGTATCTATTTAGTAAACCAACAAAAATAAGTTAAAATGATATAAATATTTTCACTACTCATTCACCCCCCATTCAGTAGTGATATAAATTTTTAAAAATCTTGCAGTAGTGGGGATTGGTGCCTCCTATAGGCTGGTGCCTATAAAGAAAAAAAAGGGACTTGTGTCTCCTATAGCTTGGTTCTTACAAATTAGAAAGGAGAATTTGTGTCTCTCAGTAGGTTGGTGCCTATAAATAAACAAAGGGGATTGGTGTCTCCTGTAGGTTGATGCATACATAACAACAAATGGTATTGGTGTCTCTTGTAGGTTGGTTCCTACAAAAAAAAAAATTGATTGGTGTCTCCTATAGGTTGGTACCTACAAATTGAATTAATACTAGGTTGGTGCCTACATGATATTTCATATAAAGAAGTTTTGTGGTTTTAACCAATAAGGATTTTCACTTATATCTTGTGTTACTTGCTCAATTTATGAGATTGATATTTTATGGCGTTCAAATGTTTAAATAAATAAAAATTGTCATTATATTGATTCATCTCGACTCTTAGTATAATTTTGAACCCATCTATTGGTGTCAAAGCAAGTTCCTTCAAAATAAATCTAACCATTGGAAGGAATATCTCAAAGGGACAATGGCTAGTCTAGATGGATCTTACATAAATAGAGTTCCATTATTGGATGGATCATATTATGCTTTCTAGAAGAGAAGGATAAGGGCATTTACAATGTATTTCTAGGTCCCTATATTACTAGTATAGCCCCTTATTGTTGTTAGTGTAACCCCCTTATTGTTATTATTATACCCTTGTAACCCCCATTTTGTTATTATTGTGCCCTTAAATTATTATTGTTAGGTCGGCTAGGATTACATTGTGGCCCACTAGGATTACATTATGGCCCCATGGAATCCTATATATACAAAGGAGGTTTTGTAAATTGTATCATCCAAGAATTTTTCATTTATGTAATGTATTGGAGGTTTCCCCTCGAAGGGTTTATTTCTAAGGAATTGATATCTCTTTTCTTCTATTTTTGAAGCTGGTTACACAACATTTGGTATCAGAGCTTTGGATTCTAAGGTTTCACTGCTCCAGATAGAACATCGTGGAATTTTCGCTATAAATTTTTTTCTACGAAGCTTCAGAAGCTGAAATTGTTAGGGTGCGAAGCAGAAACCCTGAGGAACATCTTTAAAAAATTTTAGAGCTTGGTTCACAATATTTTCGGAGATATGATCTGTGGAAGTTAGGTCTTTTTTCAGGCTCCTAAACAGGTCATCGTGGAATTTGCGCTATAAAAATTTTTCTACGAAGGTTCAGAATCTGAAATTTTTAGGGTGCGAAGTCAAAATCCTGAGAAAACTTGCCAAAAATTTTCAAATCTTGGTTCACAATATTTTCGGAGATATGATCTGTGGAAGGTAGTGCTTTTTCAGGCACTAGAATTTCATCTCAAAGAGGTGATCGTGGGAAAATATTCATAACTCTCTCTCTAAGCATCGGATTGAAGTGTCGTAAAAAGTGGCCGCAAGTACATGGAATTTAGTTTCTTGGTTGTCAATTTCAGAGCCGAAGAACAAAACAGTGACACGTGGCAAGTCATATAAGTTCACTCTACTGAACCAGTCCAAAATTGGGTCATTGTGGGAGATTGGAAATAACTTTGTCTTGAAGAATCCAAATCAGATCAGACCTAGGGAATTTGAAAGAAGCTTCATAGGGCTACTACAGGGCTTAATTTCAGATATTTAAGATCCCCAATTACAGAGATAATTCAATTTCAATATCGAGCTCCTCAAAAGCAAGTAAAAGGTGTGTATTTTTTTCCGAATTGCATAAGTCTTGTTTGAATAATCAAGTTGAATTGATTCCAAGGGCATATTGTAGAATAGATATCAGTATTGGATTCTAAAATGGCCCCTAAAAAGTATTCAATTCCCATTAAGCCTTTATAAGGCTCTACTATGACTCATGAAGACGAAGAATGGCAACATGACATATCAAAATTACAAGAGAAAGTGCAACAAATTTTTCTCTCTCAAAGAACAACAAAAAATGAAATGGAAGTTTTGAAGAAAGGCGTGGAAACTAATATGGATGGTTTGAAGAAAGGCGTGGAAGCTAAGATGAATGGTTTGGAAGCTAAGATGGATGGCATGGAAGTGGGCATGGAAGCTAAGATGGATGACATGAAAGACAACATGGAAAACATGAAGAATGATCTAAAAGCATACATGGAAGGCTTGATGACAAGCTTAAAACAAGAAATGATTCTTAATGGTGGAAATATAGTAGAAGAACCTCATGATGAGAACAAAATAAATGTTAATCGTGATTTCATAAACTCTAATGTTGGCGGGAAGAACCACCATATTCCAAAAATGGATATGAGGAAGTTTGATGGAAAGGATCCTGTAACATGGATACTACAGATGGAGCAATATTTGATCTCCATAACGTGCAAAACACACAAAAGGTACGCATTGCAACTTTACATTTAGAACAAAATACATTTGTATGGTATCGATGGCTTTGCTCCCGTAAAAAAATTGTCACTTGGTCAATTTTTATGGAGGAAATGATAGCACATTATGAGGATACAAAGAACAACACCTTCTTTAGCCAATTGATAAATCTCAAGCAAAATGGTTTAGTGGGGCAGCACATCGAGGACTTCCAAAAATTGAATATAAGGGTAACTGATATTCCAGAGGAACACAAGATTGATCTCTTCATAGGCACTTTAAAGGATAACATCCAACATGAAGTTCCCATTTTGGAACCTGATTCATTGGAGAAGGCATTCAGGTTGGCAAGAAAAGTTGAATGTAAAATTATGGCGACAAGGAAGCCTACCACTCAATTCTATAAAGAAGGAAGTGTTGCTACGCCTAGATTTCCACAACCTACAAGGTTGACACCACAACAATTGGAAGAAAAAAGAGCAAAAGGGCTTAGCTACAGTTGTGATAGCAAATACACTAAAGGTCATAAGTGTGCTGAGAAGAAATTATTTTACATAGATTGTGAAGAGGAAGAAGAAAATGAACAAGAAGAGGATATACACTAGGAACCAGCCCTAGAAGTGGAATAAATGAATCTAAGCATATCGTGTAATGCACTGGCAGAAATTACCACTCCTCAAACTCTCAAGAGAGAAGGACATATCAAGAAGAAAAAGGTAATAGTCACTACAAGAAAAAAGCACATTGGTGAGGGTCATGCTTGTGGACGGGACCTTAAGGTCCATCACCAATGTCACATATAAAAGATCTGGCGATCACTAAAAACCGTCACTATAAGTGTATATAGTGATGGTCCTTTATGGTCTGTCACTAAAGACATTTCACTTTTGGTGAGGGTCATTAAAGGCCCATCACTAATTCTCTCTTTGGTGACACTTCTAGTGACGAACTTTTAATGACCCTCACCAATGCTCTTTTTGTTACTTTTGGTGACGATCAAAAAATGTCCGTCATCATTGATCATTCCAATGAGTTTTTGATGACGCTATGTGCCTGCTAATATATTTTTTGTCAAAAGATAACGATTTAATACCATTATTGTTGAGAATTTTTTATAATATGTCCAAGGCCATAGTGGTTAAGGTCAGTCAATTTTTTAAGAAGTAATAAGCGTGTATCATTTCCCTCAAGTAATGACTAGTCGAATAGAGATTTCCTATGAGTCAACACATGATTCATATCTATTAAGTTTATTATCTAGAAAATTCCATTTAGATAAAGTTCCACTATTGTGTGTAGGAAACATATTATTTAATACATAATCAAGCTCTGAAAATTCTATTAATGAGAAAGACCTAACAATCCTCAACAATCTGGGCACACCTTAAATTAATTCTTTGGCACACACTAACATTTCTTATTACCCCACATGTCTTGGAACATCTTTGTACCTAGAACATCTTGTGATGGCATTGACGCCCAAGCACATGGTGGCATGCGCCAGAACAACATGGAACTCTCCTAGTATGTGTTGGCATGCTGCATATAGTCCCTAGCATGCCATGGAACACCTTGGTTGAATGCATTGACATACATTAGCACTTGGCACACAATGCCACTTGGCATGTATTGGGACCTATTATCAGTGTGCCTAGCATGCCCCTTTTCAAAAAGATAAATTCCTGGCTTATTAACCCTCTTATTGGTTCTTCCTTTTGTTGCCTTGACACATATTGATATACCCTGGCACCCTGCGCCACATCCTTAGCACCTAGCATGTATTGGCATATCTTGGCACTATTAATTGGCACATGATATAGTTAGCACACCCTGGAACTCCCAAGCACACTTTGGGAATTCTTAACATGCCTTGATATTCTGTAGCATGCCTTACCAATGCTTAGCATACCTTGTCACTCCCTCCTTGGCATGACAACTAACATTGACCATTAACACTAGTCTCTGGCAGTACACGTTCCTCATATTCATTAACTTCCGTGAATTTTTACCTAGTGCTCCCTTAATTTTTTTTCTTAGTACTCCTTAACACTCATCAACATGCATTATCACTCTCTAGCACACCTTAGCACTCTTCAATATTCCCTTCCACTTCATAACATGCATAACACTAGTCCCTGACGCATATTGGCGCTTGGCACGTGTTGGCGCTTGGAAAGTCTTGGCATGTATGGAATATGTTGAGATGCCTTGGTATGATTTAGCATGGTTTAATATTAAATTTATTTGTGATGATCAATTGTTGGAAAGTAGATGAGAAGAAACAAAGGAATACTTGGCACTTAGAATGCACTAAGACTTTGCACTTGGCACCTATTTCCGCCTAGTGTTAGTGTGCCTAGCATGCCCCTCTTGGAAAAGGTAAATTGATGACTTATTAACCCTCTTATGTGTTCATTTCCTTGTAGTTTAACTTTTTTCTCCCTTTTTTTGTCTTGACAGTCCCTGACACGCATTGAAACACCCTTGCACATCTTGGCATGCCTTATCACTTGGCACATCTTAGCATGTTTGACATGTATTCCCACTATCTGGCACATCAAAGGGGTGAAGAGAGATGTAGTCCTAAAGTAGGTCGAGTACGAGGGCCGAGTAAGGGTTGCTAAAGGGAGGTCATGATCATCCTCCAAGAGCAAGATCATCATATGAGGGTTCAAAAGAATGTTACATACCTTAATGGTCAGTTTCCGCTAGGAAGTAAGATGGAATATTGTTGGTTCTCTTCTGGCAGATCAAGCTTAAGAGAGGTTTCTCATGAGAATCTGGGCATGTGATTTCAATGGTGTCTTTGTGTGAAGGCCACATCAAATTCTGAAATGTTGAAATTTGCAACAAGAAACAGTGAGATTGGAAACCAAAAAGGACAAAAAAAAATGCACCCACACTGGTGAGGAATTTTGATGCACCAGGAGTGAGGAATGTGGGGCGTCTAATTTTTTTTTCCCTTAAATAAATTGGACAATAAATTGTAATTTCATCTCATAACAACTTGTGTCAGTTAATTAATTCATGATGACCGAGTTAGCTCAAGAAATTCGAGTTGAGGGTCTAATATGAGGCATCTAGAGGGGTTCTAATATTTTTGGGGTCCAGTTGAAGTTGATGCATTAGTGGGGTGCAAGTGTAATTAACTCAATTAAATGAGTTAAAATCAGTTTAATTAGTTTCACTGGAGCTAGTGAGAGGTCCAGTGAATTAAATTAGATTTAATTCACAATGAGTGATCAATCAGATAACTGATAATTCACTATTAATATTTGCATGCATGTCAGTTTCGAGGAATACCCAGTTGAGACAGAGGTTAAAGGGAACATAACTATCAGTTTTATTCAGAGAAAGTTTCCCATCTACAATTATAAAGTCATTGGGATGCCATGATGGATTGCGCAATCAAGGAAGACTGATTTTCGTAATTAATAAGGAGTTAATTCCCTAGGAATTGCATGAGTAAGGCAGGCTGAAGTAAATATTATAATTGGATAAGTACTAGACCGAGTTTGCCTAGATCAACAGGAGACAATTGACAGAGTGCTGGAGAATCTCATGAGAGATTAAGCATTGTATTGTTTCATGATTCCTTGAATTAATACACAATAGAGATAGAGGGGTTTTGATTAGTTGCTTTCCCCAAATACATCATGTTGTTGTGCGATTGATAATTTATTTCTCTTACTTATATATGATTGTGCGATCGTGTTTTGTTTCCGTAAATTGTAGGAAGGATTCAATATCTTGTTTTAGTAGATTACAAGATCAGATTGAATCTTGTTGGTTATATTTTCTACATGGTATCAGAGCAGGAATTTTTTGGGCGGCGAGTTTGTAAAGAATCTTTGAATATTTTGGATTAAAATTTTCAAAAACAAATAGAATATTTGGATTCCTTGCAAAAATCTACCCAAATGGAAAAATAATTGGTCAAATCGGAGCTCGGATGAGGGAGATATCATCGATTTAAAATCAACTCTTTTTTAGAAACTTTTTGTAACTTCGGGACAATTACATTGTGCGCGAGTCAAGAACCTATATGCACTTGAGGTACCGGATGCATGCAAAGCTTTGAGGAGAAAGGTAGAAGTTAGAGAATTGGTGGTTTAGAGGGAGCATAAATTACCTTTCAACATGCATCCTCATGAGAACCAGTCTCAGAAGGTTGTGGAGTAGCTGCCACAATTGGAGAAGCAGAGAGGAGACCGAGTGGAAGCGTCCACTCAAGCAGAGACCTCCATAAGGGGGAAATTTCGAGCCAGATGGGAAGAGGGAGCAGCCATACCTTGAAGTGTAAGGTGGGGTTATGTGTAGACATAATCCCAAGATAAGAAATTTGGGCAAGGTCCATTGAGATGGCATGTCTCATGGATTGAACCTGGCTACAAGGAGCCCACAGTACAACAGTAGTAGGAAGGATCAGTTAGATTGATGTAGTCAGATGTCAGCAAGACAGAAATCATAATGACAGATGTCAAATACTGGAGCACAAATAGAGTTAGCAATAGTTCAAAGGGCACGGATGCAGATGTCAGCAGCAGTGCAGAGAATCCGGTACTAGACAGGTGCAGTAGCCAGCAATAGTCAGAAGACTCTGATGACAGATGCATTATACTGATTCAGTTTTTCAGAGGCTATTCAGTTTCAGGAGTTGCAGGTGCAAACAACACTAGAGAGGTGTAGCATGCAGAACATTCCAAAGGTACCGGATAGGGATAGATTGAATTCCTTTCTTGTTGAGAGGGAGTGTTGAAATTTGCAACAAGAAACAGTCAAATTGGCGACTAGAAAGGACAAAAAAAATGCACCCACACTGGTGAGGAATTTTTATGTACCAGGAGTGAGGAATGTGAGGTGTCTAATTTATTTTTCCCTTAAATAAATTGGACAATAAATTGTAATTTTGTCTCATAACAACTTGTGTCAATTAACTAAGTCATGGTGATTGAGTTAGCTCAATAAATTCGATTTAAGGTGATCGAGGTGGATATTGGTGGCCACCCACCTATTCCACTTGGGCCCTTGCCATTGTCTCTTTCAATTTTTCAGTTTCCTTAATTATAGCACAATTTACTATTTTTGTCAGTTTTTTGGGTCCTGAACTTTAGAAGTCGTTTTGAGGCCCCAAACGATGTTTTTTGGGCATGAAAGGTTTGGCGATTTCATATAAATCATATTAGTAGTTGTAGTCCTCGAAGAGATATTTCTAACGAGGTATCATGTGCGTCAAAGGAAGATCATATGACCAAGTTATGAACCCGGGAAGTTGGCTGCCCAACTAACCCCAACGGGGCCCATAAACTCTTGGTGTTACATCTCCTCAGGATAGGGTTTTGGTTGTTTAGGGTTTTATCTTATTTTAAATAATAAAAAGACCCTTGATCCTTATTGTAACACAGTTCAGAGGAACATAACTATCAATTGTATTTATAGAAAATTTCCCATGTGCAATTATAAAGTCATTGGGATGCCATGATGGATTGCACAATCAAGGAAGGTTGATTTTCCTAATTAATATGGAGATAATTCCATAGGAATTGCGTTTTCAAGGCAGGCTGAAGGAAGGCTAAGAATTGGCTAAGTACTAGACCGATTTTTCCTCGATCAGCAGGAGACAATTGGCAGAGTGCTAGAGAATCTTAAGAGAGATTAAGCATTGTGTTGTTTCATGATTCCTTGACTTAATAAAAAATAGAGATAGAGGGTTTTGAGCAGTTGCTTCTCTAGATACATCTTGTGTTGTGCGATTGATAACTTGTTTCTCTTACTTATATGTGATTGTGCGATTGTGTTTTGTTTCCACAAATTGTAGGAAGGATTTGGTATCTTGTTTTAGTACATGATTACAAGATCAGATTGAATCCCATTGGTTATATTTTCTACATGAAATAGAAGAGAGGGTTGATACCATCTTGCCTTGTGTTGGTTAGTAGGCCGCAAGGTCTGTGATAAAGACCAACATAAATGGAGGAGGGCTTGCACTGTAATTTAGAGCCATAATAGAAGTCGACGCAGGCGTAATATTGACTAAGTTAACTCTAGTTTGAGGGTCGACATTGAGATCTAAAGTTCATGTCAAGATTCAGTCAAATAAATGCCCAGAATTTATAGATCCATATGAGCTAGGTCGAGTCTCTTATGGAGGCAAGAGTCATGTTTTTTCTATGTGTGGATAGCGTTTGTTCTACAAAAATTAGAAGTACATAAGTATAATGCCCTAGTTAGGACAGTTTCCTAGCATGTTTAGTTCATAAGGTATGACCTTAATACTATGACAAATTTGCGTAGAGGAAGATGGGTTGTGACCCTTAGAGCGAGGTTTATTTCTGCAATAAAGACCGCAGATCTGGAAGATGGTTTGCAGATTCAGTATGTGTGGAGACAACAGATCCAAAGGAGGGTGGAACCTGAGCAGAGGATTGAGCATGCAGAAGAAATTTTCCATATGAAGAATGGATTGACATGCAGAGGAGTTGATTTTGGTGGACTTTCCATAGATTTTTAGACAAAGATCTGAAGAAACCTATAAACAATTAGTAAATGGACTATTAGTGGTTGATTTGTGACCCTAGTTCAGTCATCTACAGATTGTTATAAGTATGATAAGAGGAGTAGTTCATATTTGTTCATAGATTGGACAACAAAGATCAAATTGTCGATATGCAAGAACAGTGATATTGAGAGGACTCAAACCATTGTTAGGTGGCAGATTTGAAGAGCCCTAGATGAAGACAATATTGTGGGCCCTAGATCAGTAAAAAGAATTGATTATGGTTGGGCAGATTGATGGTAGGCCAAGTACAGTTGGAGGGTTGTTAGGTTACTGTCAAAGAAGAGCCCCGACTCTTATTCTGGTGAAGGACAACAAAATTGGTAGAAGGGCAGGTGTATAGGGCCTAAGGATGTGCAGACTTTGAAGGACTAAAGTAACATTCAAGTGGACCAACCAACTAGCCCTAGTTCACTATATTGTAGAGGATTGATTAAGTGAGAAGAAGGGCAGCCTCCATAGCCCTGGACTTCTCATCTTGGAGTTGTAGTATGGCAAAAGTGGGCATACCAAAGAGTTGTTCACAAATGGAATTGTGAACAACTTGTTAGCACTCAAACTAGTAGTGGATCTAAAAGGGGTTCCTAAGAGGGCAACTGCTAGGACAAGGGAAATGATGGAGGCTTAGCCCATTGTCACCACAGCTAAGGCTCCTTGCTCTTCATGGAATTTCACCGATGGGTGGAGTCCCAGTAGTTTAGGAAGTCACTTGTAGAGTATAGGTCAATGAATAGGTGGGAAGTGACCCTCAAAACCCTTTCCCTAAGATAAAATAAAGAGTGGGACTTGCTTTCCTTTTAAGCAAGGGAATTATCTTCTAGGGAGAGAGGAGGGGGATTGAAGGGTTGAGGGAGAAGAATAAGACTTATGAAGGAAGTTCTCAATCCCTAAAATCCTTTGGTAACTTGGATTCCCAAATGGTCCTCGATGAAAGGCCTTTGACACCAAATGGGACCACATGGGGCCAAGTGGACCCAACCCAGGTTCAGGGATGGAATTTAGCAGCCAATGATGTTCCTATCCTGGATAAGGTGATGGGAAAGGATCAGACAAGTGTTTTTACTTCGATAGGTCAAATTGATCCTACTAGGTTCTATCCTTGGGAACACCTAGGAAAAACTTGATCCTAGAGCTAGGGCTTGAGGTATCCAGAGATTCCACCGTTGTAATTGGCCCATGTTCTAAGGAGAGTGAGGGCACCCAGCAACGCATCTGCCTCTAGGAGATAGAAGTTTTCCTCTAGCTAGATTCCTGGGAAATTGTTGCCCTAGGTGACCTAATGGGGCTAGACCTAGGAAATGTGAAAATTTCTTAATCTAAGAAACCCTATTGCAGTATCTTGATTTACTTCTCCTACTTGAATTAAGTTACAAGTTAATTTATGAAATATTCAATAAATTAGCGAAGTAAATAGTAAATACAACTAGCAACCTACACATACATATCAAATACTGAATAACATGCTCATAGACAAAGTGACACATGGATTTTATGGAAAAATATCCCTGGAAAAAACCCAATGTGGGAAAACCGGTGCAGTTAGCTTTGGAGGGTTTTCATTATTAAGCAAAATCTAAGTACAACAATCTTGGGCACAAAAACTGGTTCACCCAAAAGAGAAATAAAAACGGCAGTAATACGCTACTCTGAATCCCTCTGCGTCAGCCTAACTGGCCTGCGTCGGCCTCTGCGATGCTCATTAAGGGCCTGCGTCACACCTGAAGGGCTTACATTGCCCCTACGCTGCCCTGACTGGGCCTGCGTGGCTCCTGCTGCCTTTGCGCTACCCCTGCTTAGCTCTAACTGGACTGTGTGGCTCCTGCTACCCCTGTTGCTCTGGCTGGCTAGAATGCTTAAGCAAAAAAAGCATAGGTAAGTCATTCTTATTATGGCATAAGTAAGTCATTCTTATTGTTGACCTCGAAAAAAAAGGGGCATTTCCCACTATAACTTCTGCAAGCGGGCCATGACCATGGCCTTAACCCTTCCTCTGGCAGGGTGAAAACCATAGACATGATTCATCGTTGGTGAGGGCCGAGCTCATCCACGTTTCCATGTTGCTCAACTAATCCTTGAGCCTTGAACGTGTTCGCCCTGAAGTGCTTCAGCTCCGCTAGAGATTGATGAATCTTGGTCGTGGTGTCCTCGAAATCCTCAATACAATCTTTGAGGGCCGCCTTTTCTCTTTTATTCATCCTGGCTCTTCTTTTTTTCAGGCCCATGCCCCAGACATAAACATTGCGAGAATTAACAAGGCTCACTGTCATGGCTGCCTTCACAACATCACTATGCTTGGCCCTCAGAGACCCGGATTAGGAAGAGAGTGACGAAAAGCAGAGATTCAGATGCAGAGTCACTTTGCAAGAAGTTTTGATGAATTCCACCATGCCTGTATGGCCGTGGTAAAGGGGATTCATGTCCTCTATTGCTGCTGAAGCCAGTATAACGGCAAACAGATAGAAAAAGATGATGAAAACATACAGGTGAATTCATTATGAGCATATCTCCATGAGCATCACTTTGCCATAAACTCTGTTTTCGTCTCTTCATATATCTGTAACTAGGGTTTTGTCTTTAATTGAGTATGCTTTGTTGCTTGACCATAAGCTTAGCAGAAATCCAAACGCTTTTCTGGTAATGTTTTTGACTCTTTTTATCTTTTATGGGGTTCAAACTTGGGAGCAATTGTTAAATTTGTATTCTTAAAAACAAATCCATCGAGAAAGCATCTATGAACTTGTAAAAGATAAAATTAAATTTATGGTCAATTTGCACTTGTTGTTAAAAGTGATTAATTTCGTATTGTTTTCCACAAGAATCAACTGAATTCTAAAAATCTGCTGAATTAAGTCAAATGAGTGGCAGTTGTTCTGAAATCCTATAAAGCTAACTTAAGATTAGGCTTCATCAAACTTCCCAAGCAAAGAAGCCCTGTATTCTTTCAAACATTTTAGATTAAAATTAGGCATCATTAAGTTTATCACGATCAAATATCTAAATGCAAATGTGTTGAGATAAAGCCATTGCATGCAGAAGTTTGTGAGGCTCATTAGAAGCCAATCACATTTTTATTTTACGTTGGCAAGGCTCATGGATCAAATGTAACTCCACACTCATTATTTATTCTTAACATAGCATTGGGGTTCCACGCCTTACAAAAATTTATTTTTGTTGCGGTTTACCCACTATGAATCCTCGATTTTGTTCACAACGGCCCTAGTGAAGGGGTACTCTCCAAAATCATCTGTCGCTAAAGGGAGGGTGAGCAAAAGAACCTTTGGATCGCTTTAGAGAAAAGTTAGGTCCTACTAGCATAAACATCAACTCATTTGTAAGTACCCCAAAGTATTGTCACATTGCTACTAATACCCAAAAATAAGTATATTTGGTTGTGTTTGAATGGAATTTTTTTTCTTCGTCCTCTACTATGTATGTGAAGTATGCTATTGATACTAAGTTTTGAGGTTGGAAGGGGATCCTTGTTTTTATTTTACCTTTGGAGTTTTTCAATTTGATTGTGTTTCATTCTTGGATGGTGCTTTGGAACGTGACTAGTATGAGTTTTTTGATACCATGTATAAAATAAAGTTTTACCTTCATTCCTGAAGTTTTTGACATTGAAAAGGTATTGGATGTGCTTTGCAAGTAGCTGGATCCCCCTCTCATAGTAGTGCATACCTACCTTCTGCTATGCCACAGTGCCATCACAAGTTTCAATCAAGTCAAGTCTTACTTCTCTTTGGACCTCATATGTGATTTTTGGGCACATTCTAGGCAAAATCGAATGGTTATTTTATTGTTGAGTACTTCTTGTTGTAAGTTATTGTTCCATATGTTTGGTCTTGGCACCAAATTTGTAATAGGTTCCCCCTTAGTTCTACTAGTTTAGGGTGCCTTGGTTACCCAATCTTGATGTTAGGTTGTCATTTTGAAGTATTTCCGATTTTCTATGCTTTGTGCATGCTGCTCCAAGAGTCATAAGTTCTCCTAGCAGAATTTTATTTCTCTTATGACATTAAAGTTAACATATATCCATCTTAACTCTAGATCTATCAAACACCAAGATGGACCAAATCCATTAAAATCCAAACCTTCCTCAAGTTTTACTCTCTTGTATAATTTTACACATAATAAAATTAATCTCTCTTCATCCATAATAAATTTAAATTTATAATATCACCCTTATATATATAATCAAAACCATGACTTGATATGTTAGTGAATGCGCAAAATCCGTACAATGTTTCAAAATATTTTTTCATTGAATGCCATTTCTTTATCCAAAAGTAAAAATAAACCTAATTTATAGTGAATATAGACATACTTTTCGCAACAATTAAACATTTATCTTAAAATATATATTACAAACTATACATAATGTTCCTACCTATATGCGTTATCTAGTTAAATGGCCACTACAAACGCCTCACTCTAATCTTATAGTGGTATGTAAAATAAGGGAACCATACTTTTTATCTTTATTTTCTTGTTCTCATGGTTCCATAATCTTTTACTTTCATTTCAAGCTACCATTAGACGAAACCAAGTTATTTTAAGAAATGTATTTTGTCTAGATTTCCATATTATTGGGTGGGTATGAAAAGCGATGTAATTTGGAAAGCAAGTTTATAGGTTCTGTCCATGGGTTTTACTTTATTTTTAAAATATATGCAACTTATATTTTTAATAAAACAAATAATTTTTTACAAGTAATATTGAAAAAACTGATTCTAACCCACAAAAAATGGAGTAATCAAACTCCACCACTGTACTCACAACCTTTGCCCACAACCAAAGCAAGCAGAGGGGTAAAGTCAAATTTGAATTTCGTAGAACGCGCCTATTTTCTCCCTACACGTGGGGTTTTATAGACTGGCTGCGGTTTCGCAGTGGAGCGATAGAGGAGGGAACGAAGACCACCGCCCATCCAAAGTGGTTTCCCTCACTGATTGGAAATTCAAAATTAGGCGGGCACTCGAATGCGCACCAAAAATGGGAGGGAAGTTTTGGAATAACAGCCATTGCTAACCAGGGATTGTTTCGATCCATGACCTAAAGATCCTTTATCTCTTTCCCTATTTGTTCCTCGCCACAGTACGTTGGTTCGGTGAAATTTAGATGATCGCTCTCAACTATTACAGTGACCGCCATTACCGGTAAGCTGGAATTTCACCAACTGCATTTCTTGCCTTCAAACCCTGATAATATTTGCAAGACTTTCACTGTAAACATTTTTTTCTCAGAAATACTAATTTGCCCAAGGATTTCTTAGTTTTTACACGTTTTTATACAGCAAGTCCTTATTTCTTGAAGAAAACCTTGTTTTCCGTGATGCACTACTGTAGATGCACTGTCAAGTTCTCATTTTAGTATTTCGCTATTTTTGGCCATCTGTTGTTCCAGTGAATGACAAAAGTTTCTTGATGTCAAGAAGTCGTAGGAACGGGTGATCTGTTAATGATGTTTACTTGGAGGGATTGCTAGTGCTCTGTCTGTTAGCCGATCCTGTTTTTGGTGGGGAGATTAATGGTTGCCCTAACTGACATAAACACTTGGAAGAACTTTTTGAAAGAATGCATGGGAGATGGAAGGCTTGTTGTGTGGAATCTGATAAACTGGATAGCAAATAGAAATGCCGGCCTTTATTCTTCAGTTCGTCAATACATTATGACATGCAATAGTGCAATGAATAGGAAAAATAAGGCTGCTGTACAGACAGATGAGACTTTTATCATTACCGCAAGTGCTATAACCATGGTCCTTCGTCCTTTCCATTCTATGCCATCGGATTTATGTGAAAGTGTCTTTTCTTTATCAAATCAAACAAATTGTCTCAAAGGTTATGATGCTGGAGTTAAAAGTGCAGCAGAACAGTTTTGTGTATATATACTTACAATTCCTTATCTCACAGAGAGGCTTCCTGCTGCATTATTACCCGCTCTTCAACATTCATCGACTTTCTCTCCATGTTTGAGAACAATGGTGGTAATGGCATATTTCAAAGGAAGTTATCTTCTTGGAAATGACAAATTTGGATCTACAGAAGCAGATGGAGATTCCAAGTACTTCTTGGGCTCTGAAAAATGTTGTTAGTTTGGCATTAGGTTCTATCGAGAGCCCTGAACATTCTGGACAGCTTGTGGAGGGCTTATGTTGTAGAGAATATGTGTTTGCTCTTTCCTGTATTTTAGAGAATTTGATGCCATGGATTGAGAAAAAACGACGATCAAAGAGAAAAGTAGATGAGGATGAGGAAGAATATGATGACCATAGTTCTAGTGTTCCCAAGCACCATTTTCTGAGTGGTACAGAAAGTGAGGATGGATTTACTGAATTGACTTCATCACTCATCGAGTATTTGAGGCCAGTCCATCAGCAGTGGCATCTGCACCAGCTTCTAGCTATGGTGAAAAGGGAGGGTTCTTCTGTGCATGAAGTATCTTTGGGTCATGGGGGCTTAAAGACAAAATTAGAACTGCAAGATGTTGCCCAATTGTATTCATACCTGCTCGCTACCTTTTCTTCCTTGAATTCCTTTGGTGGACCTTTGCCTATTCTTAATTTATTAGCTTTCACTCAGGGATTTTTGTCACAGTTGTGGGAATGGTTAGAGAGATTTCTTATCTTCAAGAAAGATGGATTTACAAGAGTTCAGAAGCAATTCTAGACCAATCTAAGTATTGGTGAGAACCAAATTCATGATACAGTTGGCAGAAAGGAGGAAAATTTGATCAGAAATGTAAGCAATAAATGGGCCTCTGCCTTTCTAAGAACGAAAGGGAAGTCTTCAAATGGAGATAGCAGTACTGATATGTGTAAAGATAACTCTCTTCAGCAATATACTGATAAAGATGATGCATGCACAGTATGGGACTTGGAGCCTATGAAGAAGGGTCCTCAAGACATTCCAAAAGATACTTCAACAATGTTACTTCTATTTTGTGCAACTTATGCCCACTTGCTTATGGTCCTTGATGATGAAGAGTTCTATGAAAAACAGGCTCCTTTTACACTGGAACAACAAAGAACAATTGCGGCAATGCTTAATACAATGGTCTACAATGGCTTTTTGAATAATTCTGGGCATCATAACAATCCTTTGATGGATGCAGCTGTTAGGTGTTTGTACTTTTTATATGAAAGAGATTGTAGACGTAGTTTCTGCCCCCCATCTCTATGGCTTGCTCCTGCTGTCAAATATCGTCCTCCAATTGCTGCAGCAGCTAGAGCACATGAAGCCGTGTCAACTTGCTTGAATTTGGGAGACTCATCCGTGCCTTCAACGATGGGTTCTTTGGTCACAACTACACCACATGTGTTTCCTTTTGACGAAAGGGTACAGATGTTCCGTGAGTTTGTCAAAGCTGATAAATTGGCTCGGAGAATGACATGCGAGGTTGTTGGACCTGGACCATGATCAATTGAGATAACAGTGCGTCGTGACCATATAGTGGAGGATGGATTTGCCCAATTGAATTCCCTTGGGTCAAAATTGAAGTCATGTGTTAATGCTTCATTTGTTAATGAGTGTGGCCTTCCAGAGGCAGGGTTGGATTACGGAGGTCTCTTTTAAAGATGTCAAGGGGGCAGGAAAATTGCGTCCGTATTACTCGAGCTCGAGCTGCCTGTGTTTCGAAAGCTTCTGCTCCTGTGATTCAATCGCAAGCAGATGAGAAGAAATCCAGGAAAAGAGTTCCTAAATGAGCTGCAGTGGATGATCCTGCTGCCAATGCAAACAGTTCTCAGACTAAAAGGCGCGCAATTTTAGGCGATGTCACAAATCTTCATGCTTCCGCTACCGATTACTTGTCAACAGCGAAAAACCAGGTTTGGTTCTGAAATGCGATCCTCCTAATCTTATTCTAAGTATTTAAGCCTTTATATGGATTTGATGCCGTGAAGTGCAAGACTCAGGCATAGTTAGTCAAGACTCCTCCCCAGATCGAAAGGTGTTGCAATACCACTCACAACTTGAATCCAGTCCAACAAAGCTATCCTAGCCTTATAGGTCTCCAACGTCTCTTATTTATGGATGAATCACAACACCCGTTCTGCCAAATCCCCAACATGGGTATTCTTGTTTCTATCATCTAGCCCAAAATCGATTGCAATATTGACATGGGTTTGCCCCTAAATATCCAGGTCTGTTAGCACATTGTCAATCAAAATCCCACCAAGATGTAATGGAAGTTTTGAACCACTGCAGGTTAGCCCAATGAACCAAATTCTGCATTCTCCATTGAATTATCTTTATATTTCATTAAAATATAATAACCCAAAGCAGGAACATGCTTACCGGCATAGCTTCCACCAACCACAAACAAAAGGCCATTACTGAATTATGAGCAGTAAAAATACTCCAAAGTGGTATAGAGATGCTCTTCAAGCTGGTCTTGGTCGATAGGGATGTCGTTGTTATTCTCTGCTCTGTTGGCCATCAATGAAAAAAACCCAGAATTTACATTTCCATAGTGAGTGGTATTGATAGAGTTTGAGGTCCAAGGAGACTCCCCGAGACCCTGACTCGTAGAAACTACTAGTCGTTCTTGAGCACATCGGGCCTCCTTGCGGCTATAGAATCACAGGTTCTGTACAATGGGAATATTGGTCTCTATGGCCTCATAAAATGCGTAAAGCATTTTTTGTTTTAGAGAATGCATGCAAATCTCCATGGCAAAATTATAATATCAGGCATGACAAAGACCACACAGATCCTCAAATGTGTACTACTTATGTTGAAGATATATACGAGTATTTGCGAAATGCAGAGGTGTGGATTGTATATATCTCACCTGTATCTTTAAAACACAGTAGAATACAAATAAACCCTTGCATTGTGATGCATATTTTATACAAATATTCGTAGTTACATTATGCCTACATCATATAATATCAGTTGACTAGATGGATCTAATTGAGAAAAGAAAAGTGGCATTTGTTGACTGACAGTTTTATGGATACTCCTTTTAGTTGAAGAATAGGCCTTGGGAAAATTTCATGGACACTGTACAGAATGACATCATCCCAAATATGTGAGGAATTCTCGTTGATTGGCTGGTAGAGGTATGTGGTCATAGCCATCCAGTTTTCAATTTTAGTACCAAATTGATCCTTATTAGTACTATTTTATGGTCGATGCAATGTGTTTATATGTTTAAATACCCTACTCACAATTATTTCTATGTTAGCAGGTTAGCGACGAGTATAAGCTTGTCCCTCACACGCTATACTTGACAGTATCTTACATCGATCGCTATCTGTCCGCAAATCCAACTAGTAGGCACAAACTGCAACTTCTAGGAGTCTCTTGCATGCTAATTGCCTCGTAAGTTTTTGCCCTTTATCGATAAAAGATAGCATGACTAGCGAATTTGGTTTTTGGTTTTATGGGGCGTGGGGCGGGGCGGAGAGAGGGCAATGGGGCCTAATTCTTATTGTTTCATGTAGGAAATACGAGGAAGTCTGCCCCTCATGTGGAAGAATTCTGTTATATCACAGATTAAACATACACAAGAGACGAGGTATGTTGTACACTTTTTTTTTTAATTATAAAATCACTAAAATATTTTTAATTATCCAGGTTATAAGTATTTTATTTTATTTTAGGGGAAAACATTTTTTTAATTTCAATATTCAAGTTTGAATGCCATTGAGTAATAAATTTCAAAGAGCTTAATATTATTATGTTATTTATACAAATTGAACTCGAGTAGAGAATGCAATTGCTACTTCAATAATCACATTTAATTATATTGTATTTGCTGTGTCAATAATCATAACTTGCATTGCAATAGTCATTCATTTTCAAGATTTCATTATAAAACTCACATTTGTTTATTCTATGAATTACAACGCTTCATTTTTAGGACGAGGAGTCTGAACTAGTTTTTGTTTTATTAGTGTTGATGTTCTTCTTTTTATAATTAAGCAATTTGTCTGGATGTAAACAATTTGTTGGGTTGTAGTTTATGATCTACCCTGTATCTTTACTAATCCATGATGAAACTCTGTAGATGTTGTCCATGGAGAGAAAAATTTTAATCTTCTTGAACTTCGAGATGTCAGTGCCTACAACAAAGAGTTTTCTTAGGTATGTCATTTCTGTAGACATGCCCATTTATCAAATTGTATCATATTTCTGGGAAATTATCTACCTGGATACCAGATGATGAGTCAATGTGGTCATGGATTGATAATTAACATGATTTTGTACACATAATAGTCGTTAAGTTTTTTTTTTTTTTTTTTTGTTAAATTTTTTTTTTTTTGTTAAATTTTTTTTTTTTTTTTTTTGTGTAAATATTTATTAAAATTTTAATCTTCGTTTGTTGGTTTAAATCCTTTTGGGATTTGGATCTTGTACTATTTCACGAATTTTAATTATTTTCTTCTTAAAAAATGTTGTTTACTTTTGCGTCAATGAGGCATTTCCTTACACCAACATATTATTTTTCTGATGAAAAATTACAAATTTTGCTCTATGGACCATTGAAAAATTATATCAATGACTTTTATGTTGTGGCAATAATCCCCGATTTGAATTTGTATCACTAATATTGTGTATCTTGGTTTATGATGCCTCAAACTTGAGCTATGTTAATCATCACGAGCTTCAGTTTGTGGCAACCAATATCAATTCGATTTCTAGAGGTTTGAGAGGGATTGACAACCATTTCTATATCTTTCTACTCAAATAGGTCAATGAGCCTCACTAATGCGAGCTCAAGTAATGTTTGCTCAACAAACTATCAAGGCCATTTTTCTCTTATTCATAGCACAACATAGTTCATGCCTCTTCCTTTTAGCATTCCCTTACACCTCCCGGTGCAATTGCTAGTTATAAGTTTTAAATAAACTACAGGTAGTCTAACTTTGGTTGAAATTTTAAGATTTTTTCCTCTATACTACTATTTCCTATGTTACTGCTTTACATCGTTTTCTTTGCAACATATGGTGCAATTGCTAGTTTTATTAAGTTAAAAATAAGGGCTTGCATGATTATATATTTTACAAGGATTATGCCATTATGTGTTGAACATTTTTAAAAAATCAATGCCTATTATACAATTTCAAGGATTGCCATAACTCTTCACATAATTCTTTAAAGGGTGCTAGCTCATTGGAAGAGCATTTTCCATGCAGGAGGTTGGTGGTTCGATTCCACTATACCCTAACATGAATTATTCAATGATATTGTTGATTTTTTTAATTAAATTTTTTATATTGATTTATTTTAATGGTGAGATATTTTTCTGGATTCATTGTTTTATATTGTCTCTATAGAGACAATAGATAATATTAAAGACATTGTCTCCATAAAGACAATATGTCTTTAATTCCAACTATTGTCTTTGGAGAGACAAAAATGAAATTATCTTAAGTTAAGACAATTTACTTAAAAATTGTCTTAAAACCCCTCTTTGTGTTGTAGTGCAACTATTGTCTCTGGAGAGACAAAAATGAAATTGTCTCTCAAGAGACAAAAATGATTGTGTTGTATATTGTCTTTATTGAGACAATATTTTAAGATGATTTAATTTGAGACACCCGCTTAAAGACAATATTTAAGACAATACACAAGTTTTCTTTTGTCTCGAATTAAGACAATTTACCCAAAAATTGTCTTAAATATTGTCTTAAAACCCCCCCTTATGTTGTAGTGGTGGTTAATGAACTGTATCCATTTAGCTTTAAAACATGTTTCTCTTAGAATATTTTGATAAGAATGGCTCTCTGTTCATGAGGAGTCACATTTGAAATTTCATTGCAAGGGATCATTTATCCTAGCTTTGTTCTTGCCAGTTACATCCTCCCCGTTTTGGACTTCATGGATAATTGTGTTTGCAGGTTTTGTGGCTCCCATGATACATATCTGGTGCACTCATCACACACAAGAACTTATGGTTAGTTGTGGGCAAAAGCTGTGCAATTCAGCACAACAAACTATTCAACTACATCTTTTGTGGATTAGGACATGTGGACAATTCAACCTAAAATGGTGGTGTGATGGGTGTAGCTGCAGTGGATGGAACTTGCAAAGCCTTAGTTGTGGACAATTCAACCTAAAAACGTAGTGTGATGGGTGCAGCTGCAGTGGTTGTAAAGCCTCAGGAGTTGTCTGCGGGTTGCCATGACTCATGAGGGATGAATTCACATTTTGTACCCATTTATTTCCAAAATTCCCTCATTAAGTATTGGTTTAAGACTCAAGACTATGTTCTCTAGTGATAAACCTCAACTCAAAAAGTTCTATATGGTATCTCCTTGTCCTTGACGCAAATATTTTAACTCCAAACCTTATACTTGTTCCCTGACTAAAAATTTGTCTAATATGATATAAAATGTTAAGTCATGTTGAAGATGGATTTTATTACTATAATTTTTAAAATTTAGAATGATATCTTCATAGTTGCAATCTGATTTTCTGCAAGATTTTTGTAATAAATCTTCATAGTTGCAATCTGATTTTCTGTAAGATTTTCGTAATAATATCTTCATAATTGCAATATGATTTTTTGCAAGATTTTTGTAATAATATCTTCATAGTTGCAATTTGATTTTCTGCAAGATTTATGTTGAAATATGACCTTGGTAATTTTAGTGTCTTTTCATATGTTTTAGAGAATAAGTAAAATGCTTTAAATTCTAAAACAACCAATCAACAATTCTACCATATCTGTAAATATAATAGTTGGTTAACGAGAACCTTATCATTTTCTTTATTGGATTCATGTTTTTCATCTTTTCAAGGATTAAATTAGTAAGGCATTAATAATTTAATTATGGTTTTCATTGTTGGCTCATGTTATTTGGGACATGCAGGTCACATTGTACCATCGTACTCACAATAAATCTCGAATGATGAAGTGGTTGAGCAAGCCTTTTAAAGGTTCAAGTCACAAAGTGTCAGATGGACACTACATAGGGGTGCATTTGGAGATGATAATGTAATTTTGCATGTGCCCTCTAATGCCACGATAATCCCTAATTCATCAAAGTGTATTGTCTTTTAAACTTAAATCTTCTATCAGTTAGCATTAACAAAGTTGATTAATTTGAAACTTTATTTTAGTGGAAAAATTCACTGCTTTTTGGTGGAATAGTTTGTAAATTATTTTGATCTTCTTTTGCAAGTGTACTAGTCACGATGATAAATGTGTGGTTTACTTCAGAGGGTTCTTAGTTCTTTCTAGATATGCTTTTCATCATTTGCTTTGAATACTTCTCTAGTGATTTACCTTCATATTTTATCCTCTACACAATTGCTCTTGAGGTCCATGTTATGTTTATTGGTTGTTTCTGTGGAAACTTTTTCTTGAGGTTCTGCAAGGTAAACCCAAATGCAAAAAGTACTATTTTACATATTGAGATTTGTTCAAGACATTGTTGTGTGATACTTGAATTTCGTAAATCTAGATTTCTATTTCGTTATCTATATCAATATATAAGAACAGGTTCATGGATTGTTCATATTTCTCAAATTGTGGAGTTGTTCCTTTCCTCTTGGATGTTGTTTTATATTGTTATGTTGTGATTCAAATTTCTAGTTGTGCTTTCCAGTAATTCTCCTACATAGTACATGCTTTGATAGATTATATCAAAAGTATTACCAATACAATAACATTGATTGTTGTATGTGGACATTTTTGTTCAGGATGGTCCATTACATAATCAAGATGAGGAGCTGGATCATGCAATTGCACTTTCTCTTTTTGAAGAACTAACCAAACTAGATGGTATATGATGGCAATTTCATTCTTTTACAGTTACTTTTAGTTTAATTATATCATTTAGCTTGATGCTTTTCATATATTCAACTAAACTTTTGTTGCTTAACAAGACTTTGTCATTTCCATGTTTTAGTGAAACTATTTATGGTTTGATACTCTCATACAACCTTTATCAAGTTACATGCACCCTCATTAGAAAAAACAAGAGAATTTTTCTTGCCATGACTATCTTTCTTTGTCATTGTTGACTTAAGAAAGTCTTTTAGCTAAGAAACTAGTTTCAAGGTTATGGCATAAATTGTCATATAAATTGAACAAAAGTTATATCCAAAATGTTAACTTGTAAACTACTTAGCTGGTTTTAGGCTTTCCATTTAAAATCTACTTCAGTTTGAACTTTGAACGAGTTGTTCCATAGACTTGAATATTAAGATATTTTGGTGTAAGGATTAAAAATTAGCTCGTAAGGCCTCTGAGTTATTCATTTATTTTATTTGAATATAACATTTAATATTAAATTAGAACCACTCGGCACAAATACGTCATAGATCAAGATCATACTTTGTAGAGTGTCGTAGAATAAAAATAGGAGCAAGGACACTGAGTTCTTTCAGTTTTCCTGGTTCTTATTCCTTTGGTGTATCTTTGCACCTTTAGGGGCAATTTCTAGTTTAAAGTCTAATTTTTTAAAGGGTGCTAGCTCAATGGAAGAGCACCTGCTTTACAAGCAGGAGGTTGGTGGTTCGATTCCATCGTGCCCTGATATTCATATATAGGGAATGACAAAGATCAGTTTTTGGTGACGGATGCTCTTTTAACCATCACCAATGAGCTTATGCTGACATTTTTCGACCGTCACCAAAATATGAAATGGTGACGGTCAACGAATGCCACCATATATACGCATCAATAGTGATGACCATTAAAGGTCTGTCACCATAAATCGTTGTTGTTGATATGAAATGGTGAGGGTTACTGTTTGTCATTATAGTCATTATTCGTGACGGACCTTGATGTCACCAATGAGTTTATGGTGACGGTCATTGAACGTCGCCATATATATGCACCAATAGTGACGACCATGAAAGGTCCATCACAAAAAATCGTTGCTGTTCATATGAAATGGTGACGGTCACTATTCGTCATTATAATCAATATTCGTGACGGACCTTGAATGTCACCACAACACATACTTTCGGCGACGCCACCTTTGGTGACGTTCAATTTTTTGGTGATGGAGGCTATTGTCCATCACCATTGCTCATATGAAATGGTGATGGTCACTATCCGTCACTATAAATCATTATTGGTGACAGACCTTGAATGTCACCACAACACCTATACTTTCGGCGACGCAACCTTTGGTGACGTTTAGTTTTTTGGTGACGGAAGTTATTTTCCGTCACCATTGCTCATATGAAATGGTGATGGTCACTATTCGTCACTATAAGTCATTATTG